>JASFAX010006779.1:0-29921 GCA_030737875.1 Allium sativum
AAAGATTCGAGTAACCCTGGACGACTAAAAGTGTGAGGGCGGTGGATTTTCTCCGAGGGTGTGGGAGATGCATCGTCAGTGTAGTCAACTCCATAGTGGGAGGTGCATATATATATATATATATATATATATATATATATATATATATATATATTTGTCTGAGGGTCGTGCCCGATATTTGGTTGCATACTTATTTGTATGCATTGTGATATTTTGTAATTCATATTTCCAAAGATTTGGTTTGAGATTACGAATAGAAATCTACTTTGATATAAAGCTAGATATGTATTTCTAATGGTTTGAAATAAGAATTTGGGAAATAAAGTCCAAAGGAATAATTTCTGTAAAGTGAATTGGATTTCGAAAAATCTAAATTTGGGGATTAAGCCTAAATGGGTAGATTAGAAAATTGCATGTTGTATGATTCATTGTAGATCCATATGTCTATTATTGGTTATTGTTTATGCACTGGTATTCATGGGGGTAAACCCGTTCTGTGACATACGGCGTGGTCCCGTGATATGCCTCACTTTAAAGTAAAATTTTAATAACTGTTTTTAGTTCTCATCCCAGGCCCATGACTGACCTGGAGTTTATTGTTTTCGCCTAAACTCTGGGTGCCCATATTTTCAACGCGGGCTGCTTGGAGTTTCAGTTTTGCAGATTATTTCATTTAGCAGGATTCTGGATCGAAGCTTAAAGCTGTGTCCAGAGCATTGATGGTCTTCCGTTGTGTTATTTTATTTGTTTCCGCTGCATTGTATTACATTTATTATAAATTTATTTTCCGCTGTATATTATTTTCAATACTCTGATATTCTGTACTCTGATGTAACATTATTATGATGTTTATAAAAGTCTTCTGTTGTTTGTTCTGATGTGTTGTGCGCCCAAAGTTAGCGTATCCGCCTTTTTTGTTCGATTTAAGTCGGTTTAACGATCGATTTGGATCGACCGAGAGGGTGGGTCGTTACATAAGTATACCCATCAGTAAGCAAACATATTACGGAATTGACGAATTGAAAGAGAATATAACTGTTTAAAATCTCAACTTAGTGCTTTGGTGACGACGGTAGGGTGGCGATGAGGTGTTGGAGGTTGGTACTGGAGGTTTCCCACGAGGTGTTGAAGGTTGTCGACAAGGTGTTGGACGTTGTGCATGTTGGTGTTGCCGCTGTTGTCGGGACATTGGTGTTGTCGCTGTCGTCGGGGTTGGCGCTGGAGGTTGCCGCTGAAGGTCGGTGCTGGAAGCTGCTGCCATTTTCGTTTTTTGGCATCGCTTTGTTTGCCCTAGTAAATCAAAAATGATTTGAGAAATAAGGATACGCGGGGGAAACGAAGAGGGATATAACGGTTTGTGTGCACCGAAATTAGGCACTAGATTAGATACGACTATAGTCGTGTCCAATCTGATACGGCTGTGATCCACACCTAAATGAGAGGGAAAGCGGATTATTCGGTGGGAAAGGTTTTCTTAATCGCATCGACACATATAAACACGGGTTATAGCCATATTATATTTGATACGGCTAACAGTCGTATTATACGTGGAGTAGCTAAAACTGTTTTTTGGTGTAGTGTACATAGCAAAGCATATATTTCAAGATGCAACAAGCATGAACAAGATCGAGTCATGCTAAACATGTAAATGGATAGGCCAGTTTCCAAATGGCCACGAGAAGTTTCATAAGTTTAAGGCGCATGTGACATATATGGTAGCACACATATATGTTTCGAAATAACAAAGTGCGCAAATTTCAAGGATGTACACCAATAAAGTTTCCATTTAAATACAGGGCATATACCCAAAAGTAAGTGGTATTTGAACCAAAGGGGCAAGACTTATTTTGTATAAATAAATATAAATTTATATACAACCCTGTTCAACAAGGCACGAAATGCATGAACTATATATATACCTGCTATTAAAAAACATGCATTTCTAAAAGCAAACTGGCAAGCAAGACACTACATATAAAAGTGTGTCTCCATATTTAAATAGGTTAAGCAAGCACATGAACATTTTCCTTTAAACCGATCTGACATAACAAGAAACAACCAGATGGAATTCAATTTATGCCATAGTCTACTAGTTCAAACAAAGGCGTGGAAAAATATGTTAACTCCATTTTTATAAACAAGGCAACATGCATATGCATAAGTTTCCAGAACAATGTAGCATGATTTATAATGGTGGTGACATAAATATGGCATGCAAATAGTGGCAAACAAGGTGGTCATTGTCAAATCACAGTGGGTGACAAAGTGCATGGCTTTAAGGCAACAGGTTATACATAAAACATCATGACAACCAATATTCAGCTAAAACTGCCGAATGTATATGCTGCAGAAGTAAGCATTTATCAAAGTTGTATATATGATTTAAAATGAAAGAGCATCCAGTTGAAGTTTGCTATAACGTGTGTACTAGGCACTGGGTGGAAAGGAAGCGTAGCATGCGACATATATACAGATCAAAATGAGACAATAGGGAAAAACCAAAATAAAATAGGACAACCATCAACATATACGCAAGTGTAGGGTGGCCGAAAATAGGAGTTATACAATTAAGAGGCGGATTTGACTTGTATATATAATCCAGTTTCTAATAGGTAAGGGTAGGCAAGCATGTAGTTCTGGTTGTTAGCATGAACATGTTCAAATTTATTGGTAGGGTACCAATGCAAGTACTGCATATATATATATGTATATATGTATATGTGTATATGTGTATGTAAATATGTATATACACATGCCGATTAAATTTTACAACAAATATCAGGTCAGGTTTTGCAACAACAACTCACGTAAGAACCGAGGTCGCGTGTTTATATACGTACGCCGACGATAAATATACACATAAACACACATGCAAGAACATATACACACGCGCGCACATATACACCGGCCTCCAAGCATATGCAAAAATCATGTTTTCAACACCTAAATAGTCAAGATGACAGGAATGCAGAAATAAAGGCAGCAAACAACAAGAAGGAATTGACTACTATATTTCAGTTCAAATCAATGTTGAAATGCTTGAAACGAGATAATTGTGAGATAAACTCACCTTTAACAGCAATGGTTTAAGGTGCTAACACTTCGGAAATCGGTGACTTGCAACGTTGGCAGCGAATAGAGGGCATTACCAAGGGAGGCGAGCTGAAGGCGGACGTCTTTTGTTCGATGGTGGATGCAAAGGCTCGACTTCTGGTGATGCTGAATTGATGAAGACAGAGCCAAATTAAACCGTCTTTGGGTATGGTTAGTGATGAAGGTGAAGGTAGAGTGAGAAGGTGGAAGGCGATGACAGTGCTTGATAGCGATGAGGGTGGAAGGCTTCTTCGTTTTTTTCTTCCGCTTTTGCTAAAGGAGCGAATAATTTTCGACTTGGGAAAAGGGGAAAGCTTCGGTTAAGGGGGAAATAGAAGAAGGAAGTGTTGTGTAGGGAGAGGTGAGAGGGTATGATTTTATAACGTACGAGGAGGGAACCAATAGCAGAAGAAAACAACAATGTGGTAAACAATCTCAAATGGAAAGGACAAGTGCAGATTTTTCTACAGTAAAGAGGAGAAAGGTGGCAATTGTTTCAGCTCATTTATCATAAATGTTCAAAATTTTCAGTCAAATTGTACAAGTGTCGAAAGAAAATCTCAAATTAAAAGTTACGTTAGATATGGTTCATACGAGATTCAAGTGCACACCAGATATATGTTTAAAGTTGGTCAAAAATGTAACAGAAACTATCTTATAAATTCAAATAAGTGTTCCAAAATGAAATAAATTAGTTTTTAAATTTCTAAGATAAATTTCAAGTATATTTTCAAATTCTCAACAATTTATCAAACGATAAATTAAATTAACGGGGACAAGATAATCTCATGTATTTTATAACGAAATACATTTCTATGTTTTATAACGTCGAACGCATATTGAAATTCCGAAATTTATACCAATAATTTTATTCAAAAACCAAGTTCGAATAAATTATATCTTTTAAAATTTTAAGAAAAGTTCAAATTGATATTTGAAATCTAGTTTCAATATTCAACTTAGTTTCCAAAAAATAAACATTTGATTTTTAATAAAACCGTTCATATTTAAATACCAGAATTTTATTCATAATTAAAAGAATTTTTATTCAAAAATAAATTCAAAATCGGTTAGATTTCATGTTCTTAAATTGATTTCCAAATATAAACATTTATTTAAATATTAAATCTTAATTTAGTTTATATTTTAAACGTTAAAATTTCTGGGTCGTCATAGTATCCCACACTCAAAGCTTTTCGTCCTCGAAAAGGAGAGGTTGTAAAATCATATTTAATAAAAACATACTTAATTTTATAAATTTTACAAAGCTTAAAACAAAATAAATTAAATTTATATGTGGGGCATAACTTGGTTGGTTAAAGTCACTTAACGGTCATGGAATGAAGTTCCTAGAGGTCATGGGTTCGAGTCCTACCCTTCTGCGTTGTGCTCTTCTTTAAGGCTTGGAGTTGTTATCCATGGCAAAGCGTTATAAACAAGGTGGGGATTGAAGCACCTTGCTGGGCTGGTATTAAAAGAGAAGCCTATGTAGCGGACGACAAAGTTCCCTAGCTTTACTCTCTAGAGTAAAGTTTTTATATAAAACAAAATAAATGGAACTCAAAAGTTTTATACAACTAAGTTTGTCAACTCCTTGCATTGAAACTTGATTTGCTTAGAATTTAAACTTGAAAAATAAATTTTTGTACAGGAAAATTGGGAATAAGAAAAATAAGGAAACTAATGCTTTGTTATAAAACAGTTAATTTTGGGGAAACCATTTAAAACTTTTTAAAACAATTTACAGGATTTTTATACAAATTGAATTTCATCAAAACTCTTCTTATTTTTATAATAAAACTTGAATTTGCCAAAACTAAAATTTAGAGTTAAAATATTCACTTTAGAGAGGGTTTTGAAGAATGAAACAAGAATTTTGTATTTTGTGAATTTCCAAAACATTTAACAGTTCAAAATATTTTATTAAAATCCTAATTTCATTTAAAACCATCGAAATAAATTTTCTTACATATAAAATTTTACTTAGGTTAAAACGAAATAAAGTTATAGAATAAATTCTTTTAGAATACATTATAAACTTATAATATCAAATTTAAGTTTTCTATGATTTTTTTTTAAATATCGAAAGGCTTTTATAAAACTTTTATTTACAAAAAATTAAATTTAAACATGAAACAGGTATTCGAAATTTTAGATAGAACAAAGCGAGAAAATTGGTATTTTATTATATTCCAAAGCCGTGGACTTGCAAAACATTTAAAACTTATTTCTTAGTTTATTAGTTTAGGTAAATTTTTAATTTTAGATTATTGATTTGTTAATTAAAGTCGAAAGTACTTAATAACTCGAAGTTTGACAAGTTAGTGTTGTTCTTAAAGATGTTGGACATACACTGGCTAGACGCACAAATATAATTGCCAAGTACTTAGTATACTTGTTTCAAATCCCAGTGAAAATACTTAAAAATATTTTAAAAATACATACGGAAAGAACATTCCTCCATGGATTGCGATTATGCGGCGGTTACGCTACTATCCCAATATAGTAGCTTGTAACCATATGTATCACATCCCTCGAATTTCACCATGGTCGTTTGCCATAGATCGCAGTGACACAACGGTTACACTGTTGCCCTAGTAGAGTCGCTTGTACTATAGGCATTACGCTCCTCGAATTACGCTATGGCGTCTAGATCCCATTTACTTGGCGGCTACGCCACTATCCCAGTGGAGTTGCTTGTACTGTAGGCATTACACTCCTTGAATTATGGTAGAAAATCAATCATCATAAGTCAACGTGATCTCATCAACCGGGATCTGATTTCGTGGATTGTCCAAACATTGGAGTCCAACGGCGAGGGGGGGCTGCGGGGATTTTCGATGTAGATTCTCACAGAGTTCCAATGCAATTCCTACCAGATAGGATCGCGATTTTCACGGGAAGGACTTCCTCATATCTTCAATTTGAAAACATAGGGTACTACATACATAGTACTTCATCTTGTGTTTCACATATCGTACTTACATAAATTCCCATTTACATAAGATTTAACTTACCAAATCATGTTTTCAAACATACCATTCTATCTTTTAAGATTCTCATTACCTTCCAAATCAATAGTTTTCAAATTAACCACATTATTATATAAATCTTTCATATATAAGTTTCGAAAACTCAAATATCCATAAATCGAAGATTTCTTGAAATTTCTATTTCAATTCTAATTTCGGTTTTGATTTCTAAATCAATTTAGATATTCAATATCATTTCAAATTCATATTTACAAATCAATTATCAAAACTATATATTCAATTTGGACTTCACATTACGGATATCATCATTTAATCAAATCTTTACATTCCATCATTTCAGACTAAAACTGCTCGGGTCAGATATATATACACTTCTATCTGAAATAGTTAAGTTTATATAATTTAAGTAAAATAGAAAAATAGGTTTGAACAAAATACATAAGTTTTGTAAATATGATTTAAATAAGATGGTTAAGCTTATAAAGGAGTTTAAAAAAGATATTTTTTTATAATATAGTTCAATTAAAATAGCTAAAGTCACATACAAAATAATTTAGGTAAAATAGTAAGCTTGGTAAAACAATGGATTTGAATAAATATGTATGTTTTTAGTATAAAATAGATTTACATAAATTGTTTAGATCAAAATAAGTTTGGTATAAAGTAGATTAAATAAATTGTTAGAATAAAAATAAGTTTGGTATAAGTAGCTTTGAATAAAATAATTAAGCTCATTACAAAGTATTTTCAATAGGATAGATAAATTCAATACTTTAGTGTGAATAAGTAGATAAATTTTGATACTATATGGTAAAACATATAATAGTTGTAAATAAATAATACTAATTTTGAGAAATAATCCAATCTGAATCAATTATCCGAGTCTTTAAAGTTTTACGTTGATTTCGGTATTGCAACTAAACCCAAATTTAACTTAAGATTAAATTGGTGTCATTCAAGTTGAATCATGAGTTCAAGTTAGATCATACTCAAATTTCCAATTAAATTTTTAATCTTTAAGTTTATCACTTCTCAAATCGAGCATTGTTCGATTTCAAATCTTCCCCGAAAAGTTTAAAATTCGCACAAATATAATTCATAAAAGTAAGCTTCTCTTTTTCCAAATGACCTTTACAAAGGAAATCAATTTTCTTTCAAAATCGTTATTTGTTCGAAATATTTTCTTAAAGCAAGACCATTTAAAAAAAAAATCATATCATGTAGTCTTTCAAGAAGTTAGCTTATGGTGAAGTCGTCAAATTTCTTTTGAATCATTGCCTTGTTCAAAATGTCTTAAAACAAGATTTCAAATAAATCTAGTTTAGTTGAGAAATCTCTTGAAATATTACAAAATTAAATTTGAATCCATTATATTAAAAGTCTTAATAAGTCTATCTTTAAACATCATTTGGAAAAAGGTGGAAAGTATGAAGAATGGAGATGGAAACGTAAAAAAAATATCAAAGAAGGAGGCGGTGATGAAAAGGGGAAGGAGATCTAGTCCTCATGGATGCACAAAATAGAGTCCCATTGTTTCTAAAACATTTTAAACGAATTTTAAGAGGTTTAACCATTCCATTTACACCATTTCACTCAAGCAAGGAAAGTGATTTTCTTTGTGCTTATCAACATGTATTTAACGTAACTTATTAAATCACTTATTCTACAATCATATAATGAATAAACATGATAAAAAATATCATAAAAAACCATACATATCATTTTAGAATACAGATAGTTAATGTCAGTTCTAAGTTTAGTTTCACGCCTTCGTTGACTATATTCGTTCTTGGAAATTGCTATAACTCTACTACGATCTAAAGAAACTTCTTGAACTTGAGTATTTCTTTCTCGAAGTGCTCGATCTACCCGTGCCTTCCATTTTTGTGCATAGGTTGTAATGGTATGAAGTGAGCTCGGCATCTTGATATTGGTGGAAGTGGAAAAGACTAGTAGATAGTTTGATGATGGCTTCGAGGTATTTTCTAGCATTAATTTCCCTTCTCTTCTTGCAATTATTTTTTTTCTTATTAATTTAAGAACATTTGGCAGCCATTAATGAAACATCAGAGGAGGAAGAAGAAAAGAATTTTGCTATGAATAAATGAGAGAGAGATCTGTGGTATTTATATGAAAAGGAGAAGAATAAAATATTAGATGGAAAACTGATGAAACCCTTTCCTCCTCGAATTTGTTCGAACCCATTGTTCCCTTCTCCTCTTATATTTTGGGTTAGAGCATAGCGTGAGGGTATGGTGTGTATAAGGGTATGGTGTATGTAAGAGGTAAGCTAATTTTATAATGAAAGCAAACTCCTTTTGTATCGTTATGATTACTTTTTCATAATATATTTTTTACCTTGATTGATCTCTTTTTTATCCTCATATATGCATGTTATCATGTACATACGTGCATGCACATTTGTGTCATACCTTTTTTAGAATGTTGTACGACTCTCATACATGAAACCGTTGATTATCTGGAATTAACTTTTCTGTCATATTTTTAGTTTTCAATTAGACTACTTGTTTAAGTAGACAAAATTTGAAAACGTATCTCTTGTAATATTTAGATAATTAAACATAATTAATTAAGTATTAAAACCATACTAAATAATATTAGTCAACTATTTTTTTAAAGATGATTTTCTTTTAAAGGACAAACTTTGGAAAAAAATTGGTGAAAACTATGAGAAGTTTCAAAATTAGGGAGAATGACACATTTACACTAAAGGTGGAATTCAGGGGGCCCACTCACCTTTTCCCATTTACACTATCATTCGGCCTTCTCACTAAATTGTAAACTTTCCATTTTTATTAAGTTTGTCTTTCTCCTTGTTTTCCACTTTTTTAAATTCGAGATTAAACGGATAAAGGGATATCAAGTTTTCTTAGTATTTTAAGTTAATTATATTCTTTTATACAGCTTCTTATAAATGATTTTTTATCACTATGTAACATAATTAGATGAATTCTTACCATTCAATACAATTATTTGAATAATTATAATAATTATCAAATCATTAAATCATGATTCGATGATGTACTAATACATTTCATTTTCAATAATAAGTATCAATATTTTATTTTTACATGCTTGTTCATTTAGGGAATATATGTATGTATTCAAAATCACTTGTGACACCTACGGTAAAAAAAGCAAATTTATTGATAAAACAGTTTCAGCTATTTCATCGACTTTTCCTCTAAAAAATATTCTTTAGAATAATTCTCTAAAATCTATTTGTGATCATTATTCATTATTTTGAACTTGATTACAAGTTAGAAAAAAATCCATATTTGAATATTTAAAATAATTTAAATATCCATAACTAAAGTGATGAAATTTTGAGTTGTTGTATTCTTCCCTCTGTAACAACCTGAATTCCAACTGATCGATTTTTTTTAATTATAGTCTATCGAAACTCGTGTTGGTTTGTCAAGTATCTTGCAGAAAAGACAAAGATATAAAATGTATCAAAGCTCAGAAAACATCTCATAGCCGAATGGATAACATGTAATATAGTCAAAATATAGCCTTACCTAGATAATAATACTGCCTAACCAATATCCAAAGCTATCACAGCTCTGCTAGAAATATAACCTGCGAGTATGTTATGAGGAGGGGGTCAGAACACAAGTCCTGGTAACTGGATTTAAACTACACATTTTTGGATAATCCTATATATACTATTTAGTTACATTCTCTTATTTATTAGGTTACTTGTGTTAATAGTACTCAAAGCTTACACTCACGTCGTACCCATTTACTTCCCAATAGGTTAACCTAATACAATATATATGTTGCTACCCCAATATTAAGGTACCCTCCATGGTACCGCACTCACACGGTCTACGCCGTAACGCCAAAGAAATATACATAGTCCCTTATCCTACGTCGGAGCGAAGTACGAATCAATATAACAATGCTACCTTCTGCATAGTCCCGCCATCGCCATGCTACGTAAGTGTATGGACTGCCACCTTCAAATCATTCGATTGAATTCAGATTCCATCACAAAGTAATGCCCTAAAGTCTACGATACACCACCTGAAGAAGACATGCATGTATCTAGACTTTCTCACGTACGTATCGTTAATCGTATGCGATGTCGTAACCTTTACGATATACCATCCGGGAACGACATGCATGTATCAGCACATATTATCTACTGTGCACCGAGTTCCGTAACATGGCGGTATCAGAAACATGGAACTCGGTCGGGAGCTTTTTCAGATATCTGTATACTCAGATGCTATGGTCTGCATTCCCATGGTAGTTATGGTCCCAACCGACCCCTCCCTCAACTAGTAAAAGACAAACAGAAGTGATAGCTAGTGACGTGGCCCCAGAGAAAATAACAAACAACAAATCCTAATTGGTCTGTCCCTCACCCAAAGCTTTGATAGTAAAAGGTCCATGGCCTTTTGGTTTAGCTCTCCGTCTTTCCGTGTCACGCATCACGTATCACGCTGATTGTCGATGGTTGGTACCCGACGACAACTATCAAACATATGGTTAGACCCGCCAAAGGAAAACAGAAATGGTCATAACCCGCCTGGTCATAAGGAAATAGGATCGTCGACCAAAGCCACCCTCCAGCCTTCTGATTACCTTGGGGCGTTGACCCCTAGGTCGACCCACCCCTTGGGGGTTTGACCTCTAGGTCGACTCACCTCTTAGGGGGTCGAACTATAGGTCTACCCACGCGCATTGACTGAGTCTATTTGGATTTATTTGAATTATGCATATATATAACCCCCTTGTATGTATACAAACTTGTAATGCTCATAACGTCTTCATACGTTATCCGTTTTTCGCAAACTTGGGGTCTATCTGAACCAGAATTCCGAGACGAATGCAAAGGTGATGCCGGTTCCATTTAATGCTCATTTTACTATTTAATTAAAAATTCTGGGTGTTACACCCTCCTTAAAGGAACTTTTCCTTCCAAATTACAAGCTTGTTAATGTGTTTAAAATGTTATCTAATTTGTGATTATGTATAAGTCATCGGTACATAATGTCTGATTTAATCTATTATTTGAATTCATAACTTTCCTTCTGATCTATTAATCCTTTAGTGCAGAATTTGACCAGGCTCTTCGATTGGGAACTTTGATTTCCTTACATGGGTACTAACTATAATAAAAAAAATCAAGCATTCAATCATGAACCCTAATCATTATTTTCCGTCAAGACTCGAATGATAGATCCTTTTCCAAATTAGCGTAAACATTTCAATGTTCTAAACTCAATTTTTAGTGAATAAATGATCTTCGTACAAAATATATTCTAATCTTATTGGATTCTTATTATCCAATTTTCATTTTCTAAAACCATGAAATAGTGGATTACTTCTTCAAGCTTATATGTTCAATTGTCTTATAGATATTTGCAAATTCTCAAATTTATTAACTTGTAAATCTCAAATGTTAATTTTTTTTTTCATAAAATGCTTTTACACTAAATTCTAAATCATTTTTGTGGTTTTCTCTATCAAAAATTTATTTAAAAATCTTATCTCTTTTATCTTTTCTTGCATATTTTCTAAAGATGAGTTTCTGGAAGAGGGACTTTCCTTAATCTTTTCCTAAAACCTTATTTCTTTAAAGTGATTATCCTCCTTATTTATAGATTTCAAATCCATAATTAATATTTAGAAGAGATTGATTCAAAGTGTATGATAATGATAACATCATTCATTTTAATCTAAAAAGTTTATACATATCATAGTACCCATACATAGCTGATAAATGTCACTAATAGCTAACTTACAAATTCATAATTCTAACCATACTCCTAAAGCTAATGAATCCTTACCATACCAGTAATCTACCTCGAATTGCAATTCTTCATCTTTTTCATTTTCAAGGTCAACTTTGTTTCCATCTGCTTTTTCTTGAGTCAGTTTCTCAGCATATGTTTGCCGGAGTTAGTTTAAGGGAATATGACCCATTGCCACAAGTATACCATCCATGGTTTCTCCCTCAACGTTCTCCTCGAGTCCTAGGACTGCACATTCTTCTATAGAGACTTCCTCCTTTACCTCTTCCTCTATCTCCACTTTTATCTTATCATACCACTTAATATGGTTTCTTTTTACGGACTAGAAAGTGTTGTTATTTTAACAACTGTTGATGTCATACCTGAAGGTGTCGTCCGTTTAGGCATCCTGTAAGGGAGAATTTTAACTGTTTAGCTCATTCCCTTATTTTGATTCCTCTTCGATAGGTTCTGACTCTTCGGTCTCGATAACTAGCTCCAACTCCTAATCGCCTGATAGGATCATAAGTTTAGAAGTCTTAGATGGAATAAGCATTTTGGTCGTGGGTATGTCACCATCCCAGCTGAGAGGAGAATATAGGATATCTTGGTTAAAATGTAAGTAGTGACTTTTCTCATTGTTGTTGGACATGGCAATGGTATTATCTTTATATGCCTTAGAAGAATTTCCTTTGTAATACTTCTTGTTGTTAGATTTCTACGAATATAAAATGCAACTTATCAGTGACATATTATCAAAAATTGTAGGCATAGCTAATATATGGAACTCTTAATGTTTCTTAAGGAAAGTTTTAATCCATCCTTGCATTTTACAACAATGGTGTTATTGCTTTCCAATCCATTATTAATTCTCAAAATGATAAGATAAATATCTTATAGTTAAACTATGAGAATCTAATTACAAGACGTTTATCGTTCATAGTTGTTCTTTTATCATTTTATAACTATACTTTCCAAAGATATATTGTTTATCGAAAACAAATATTAGGTTAAGTTACTTTCAACTCACTTTAGGGTATTGTTATTCTTATCTATAATGGACTACTGATCATAAGGCGTCACTAACCCTATCTTTGATAAGTCTTTAACCGGGATCAAGTCTAGGTGTTCGCTCAACTCAAGCTCTAATACAAGTGAAATGACCAACTTTCTAGACCTTAGAAAATCGATACTAATACATCTACAGCATTCGTGCGCTGTAAATCAAAGTGCTAGAGAAATGAATCAATTATGGTGAGAAAAAAACAAAAAGAAGTGGAAAGAACATTATCTTGCACAACAAAAAATTGTACATATATTTAAGCATCACAATCTGTACAAAGGAAAATTTATCACAACTATCAGAGTATAACCAATGTCATCATGGATGGTAATAAAACCGTCCCTGCACATACTTAACAAATCTGAGTATGTATATAGTAAAGGTGGGAATATGTAACTATCTATAGAATCTTTAGGCCCAATCTTTATCCTACTGTTCTAGGTTAAAGTTGAGTTACTAGGCTGATCAGAGAAAATAGGGTATCCGAAGTTTTAGGAAAACAAGAAAATAAACTCTTGGTAGTCATGGGATTAGTGTGAGAAAGTCAAATCCATTGTTCTTTTTTAAAACGATGTAGTATCACAATGACACGATTGCATATAAACGAAATGGGGTTTTCCTTTATGGTAAATATTTACTACATAAAATTATCTGATATTATCTTTAATGGCTTGTGGTACAAAACCAATAACATAAATTTAATCAACTATGTGAAATTGTTATTATTATTATATTTCATGTTTGTTAGACAATACAAACAAAAAAGTAAGATCTTAGGGTGGATCCCATACAAATGGAAAAGTAAAAACTACCTTCACATATAGTACACCTCTAGAGGGATGTACCAACGACCTTCTACCTCCAAGTATTCTAGCAAGATGGGCCCATCTATACTGACTCGAAGGTGGTGCACTAACTGAATATGACATCAACCTGGTCATAACTGACCAATCAAACACATATATTAGTATACGTGACATACTCGACATATAGAGAGTACTCTAGAATGGTGATGAACATATCCTAATGGACATTTACCAAAATAGCCTGACCCCATGCCTTTTTCTGCTAATTTTGGGTGATGAACTTAAGGTCATCAATTACCTTATATCAAGCATAACACTCACTTTGAGTGCTACATTGCAAATCCATCACACGAAATTGATTTCCATAAATGTACAACTTCTGAGCTCATATGTCTTAGAGAAGGAGGTTTATAGTGCAGAAGGTTAACTTCCCACACCACAGAACATAAGTAGATTCACGGAGATCAATATGCGCACATTAGAAGTGCAATGTTTTACATTCATCCATATGAGTTATCTTGGGTTTAGATAAACTAAAGACACTTCTACTTCCATATCCTGTTAAATCTAGTGATTAGTAGCAAGCATCCCTTATATTGAAGATTTGAATTAGTAATCACTATCATTTGTAATATTGGAAAATCCCCCCAAGGTTCAGCGACAATCACCCTTCATTAAATCTTCTAAATCTTGACAATTCTCTCTCTTTAGCTTTTGAAATATAAATCGATTCGAAGTGGTTTTCATATGAGCCAAATCTTACTTGGGTCTCATTGAACAATCCTAAAAAATACCGTTTAAGTAGTTGTTAATGTTTCACATTGTAGTTCATTCCTTGTCAAAATATCTTGAATACATAAGTATCTTTCAAATATTCTTGAGTGTATATGTATATATATATGTGGAATTATTAAACCCTGTTCGTTCATTATGTGATGGGAAGTGTGACAACTACCCTACACCTGTTCATATATTACAACAGTGTGTTATACATGCACCAGATCGATGCAGGACGATTGTCAAGAAAAAGAAATAGAAGAAACGAAGAGGAATAAAAAGGAAGAGAAGGAACAAGAAGGGAAGAGGTAGTAAGAAACACAAGACACGACCATAGAACTTTCTGTATATCTCACAGTGCATCAAATAAAATATAATAGAAATAACATATATAAAACAAGCGAGACATTAATAACTATACAAACAATATAATTATAGTGTATTGGCTCATATTATTGCATAAATAAAGTTTATATTAAGATTAAAAACTCATTGCTAACTGTCTCAAATAAATAGTCAACACTATAATAATCCGATACACGATAGCTTTGCGCCACTGGATTTTCGACCAAGCGCAGTGATCAAACATGTGAATCAACGATTCCTCTCATACTAGGTTGAATTACTATCGCAACGCTATTATTTCAGTCTGTATTCCGAAGTAGAGGCATTCAATCATACAAGTATCTAAGTTTGTTATTAAAAATCATGTTTCATAATTAGAGATCACTTTAAAATGTCAATACTATGTAAACAATTAAAGTTCAGTGAAAATATTTCTTACCTTATAAGCTCTATAATATGAATCAGTGGAAGAAACCGCATCCAGAATGGACCTCGTATGCAGAAGATATGCTAACCTAATTTTGTAGTTTGAATGAAATTATGAATAAATAAAATCACCTGCTATTCAGATCGCGCTACATCAACAAGCCACAAGAATTTCACACCTGTACTAATTCGAAGCAAACCTAACTAAAAAACCTAATCAGACCCGTCTACTTTGAGGGTCAACTATTGTCACCTCCTATCAGCTGAGACCTCCACGCCATCGCATCTAGAGCACCTACCTGACTCCTTACTTCACTACAAGGACCGGCCTCTAGCTCCCTTTCTTCTCATAGAAAATGAGAAAACCCATAGATACTGAAATCGAGATCTCTCTCCTTTGACCTTCATTTGATCTCAAAAAACCTCTATTCTCTTCGTTTTTCTTTTCTTCACATTTCTCCTTTAGGGCCATCGGCTAATTGCCAACGATAAAGAATGTGTTAGTCGAAATGTGGAAACTATCCAGTTTCATTTTTCTGATTTTCGAACACATCGATAGTTCGATCGACGAACACAGATGAATTCGTATTAACGACATGAACAACTTTGTTATTGGGTGTTTTGGATAAAAACGCACAGATTAAAGCGAGCAACGTAGACCATTGAATGTAAGGTTCCATAGTGGTTAAGATTATGGTTTGAGAATAAAACAAAATTACTCTCAAAGTGTGTGCCCATATTTAGAGTGGAAGGTCCAAAATGGGCCATATTGACATGGACTCCTACTAACAAGTGTCGATAGGCAATCTAGACTTAAAAAGCCTTTTGAATGTAATGGAATATGTCCTAAGAACAAAATCATCGCTTCTGGCCTTTAACCATTTTTCCGTACATTTAATTTCCACAACTGAAATCAACAAGTGTTTCAAGTTCGCATACATCCGATAGCAACAAAACTCATATGCATGCATCACCTCACTACTATGGTTCTAATGATACAACTTTCGCCATAATTATACACTATACCTGAAAATGACAATTTTCACGCATATCAACACTGTTTAGCCCTAGAACTATCCGATCTCAAAATATTGCATTCCTTATGCTTTTTCTTCATACTCCTAACTCTACGGATATAACTACAAGTACTAATTCAATCGTATGTGAAGCTCACATTTTGGAACCGTCAATCGAGTAACAACTAAGATTTAAATTTACTTAAATATATAACCATTAAAATGTGTCGTTACATCCTTGTTTCTTTAAAAGATTTCGTCCCTGAAATCCTCAACAGCGAAACAACGCAACCCAACACTCTCAAATAATTGATGACACTAGATAAATCATCACTCATCGCCCTTTAGAACAAACTTTGAAAGCAACTACAATAAAGAATTTGGAGAGGAGTCAAAATTCTAGTCCCTAAGTATATTCATGATCAAATCCAAAATTGATATAGTTAAACCAAGTATTTACGTTGTATACTTATTTCCAAATGAATAGGTAATGATAAATAAAAGTGATAACTCCTAATCGGAAGACAACTCAAGCAAAGATTCCTTTCTAACTTTAGCTTAGTTCACAAAAAATTCCGATTGCACCTCCTTTGTGCGTCTTGATTTGAAAAATTATAACTCGCTAAATTTGGCTCAACGCAACAAAGGAAAACAAAATCCTAAAGTGGCATCCCATATTTGGGGATAAAACTAGCAAAATGCAACAAAGGCATGAGCCATAACTCACTATCCAACATATATTGTCAAGTTATGCATGAAAACAAATATATTATAATAAAATACAACTATCTCATATGTCTAACAATCATACTTGCACAACTAGTCATGCAAATATTAAGTATATATGGGAACAAATATATCAATCATATAAAATACTTACTCTAGCATACAGGAAACTATTTTACCTAGTATGAGACAATAAAGAGGCCATCTAATCCACATATGAATCGACAAAGTGGGTTTCCATCTTATTAGGAAAGACGGATATAAACGCAACATCTCTCATCAATAAATCAAATATAACTCAAGTGTCATCGTACTCTCCTTAACTCTTTGGCAATGTATCTGTGAAAATCATCAATAATTATTCCTGCATCCACTGATGAATTGTAAGTAGTTATAGGGGACTAGTTGACACTTCCTATTCCTCTTTAACTAGCATATCACTCATCATTCTTAATATGAATTCTCAATAAACCTCTCCAACAATTCTAGAAACAAACAACACCTCTTCCATACGAAGCCAACTACCTGGTCGAGTCCGCAATACATCAATCCAAGTATTGGGGTCGTAACTAGTAATTAATATAAGCAACATCCACTAATGGATTATCATTCCTAAACTGGTACATCTCCAACTCAAACACAACAACTGCACTAGGAGCCAAGAGACTCTCACCATCGCTACTAACGAAGATCAAGATCACTCTTAGAGAAGAGAACATCAAGTGAGTGTAACATCACTGAATACCTCTAGTTCGTTCCCTAATTATTAATGCCTCCAAATCTTTAACAAAAACTCTATCACCATTGTTTTTAAATTACGATTCAAGTATTCCTTCATATGTGGTTTTTGGTCGTTTACTAGGATACAGTGGCCTCCCTTTCATTATCAATACCACACCTACCTAATCAACCCGACCCGGTGAATGTTATCGACTCCTCGTTCCCACTAGGAATGAGTGGTGTCAACATACTTGCCAACTTCTCATCCATACTTGCCAACTTCTCATCCATACTTCAGATCTCTAGTTCCCATGGGTTATCTCAAACTTCACTCATCCATAACCTTTGCATAGTTGATAACGACATTCTACGCAAGGCAATATGACCTAATCATCTCACTTTGCTCATTCAAAAGTGGCACTCCGAGACTAAGCCATCAACTGATGTTTTATCACCATCTAAGCAAAAGCACCACCTTGTCATGTTCTCTCTCTTCATCAATAGGAAGATGAGAATACGATCTGCTAGCACAAGCATAGCTCATCTAGGTGATATCACGAAAATAGATCCAAAAATCCGACAAAATATGTTGACCCGTCGATTAACCTGAATTTCATAATCAACCAATCAATGTCGAAGCAGCATGAAATGCTATCATCTACACACCCTTCCAACTACCCATTATTGGCTAAGTCACCTTGGAAAGTCGAACTAAGAGAAAACACTCGCACCCAAGAGCAAATTGCTTAATCTTTATAATATTGAGAATGGATAAAAAAAATTCTCATGCTCTATGGTTGTCATATGCCTTAAAGGAATAAATATTGGTCCAAGATGTATAACCTAACTAGTACAGAACTCATCTCAATTATGGTTATAATCTGGTAACATCATCAAATGTGTCTAGATACTCTCAAATGCAAGCTCTGACGATGAACCACTACTAGATAAATCCCTATATCAGCTTACTATTATCGTATCATAAGTGACTCACTTATTGAAGATCAAGGTCTTAACTCACTATCAATAAATTGAGGATGACTCACTACTGAATAGCAAAATATCCCATTCCACTTTGTCATCAATACCTCTCACAACTACTAACACTCTATATCCTCCCAATAAATTAATTCCTAGAATCTAGTACTAAATTAATTTAAACTAAAGTAATTATAGAAACCAAACTAACAAACAAGAAAACATGACTCAATAAGATTAAGTTTTGACAAACTATGCATATTACCAAGTATAAACAACCATGGTATAACATCCCCTTGCTTTGAAGCTAGAGACTAAATGCTATGGATGTTGCAGTCATCCATAGTATTAATCTTTGATGACTAAACATGGGATGTTGCACACATATAGTCTAACTGATTCGTTGACACGACAAGTCTAAATCAAGGAAGGAAAATTAATTATCTCGAGTTCCAATCCCTATTTTATCCACCAAACTACAAGTACTGATCAAGCAAAGAAACTTTGATGCTAGAGTCAAACATGTACAGGGACGCCATTAGTGGAAAACGTATCCAAAGAGGTAATGTCATTTCTGTCTTTTTCATCAAAGAAGCTGTCAACGAAATGGGAATGGTGATCAATGCAAATGTCTTCATGGTTTATCCCTAAAACACAGGGAAAACCTAATATTAGGTTTACGATCGAGCATTGTGTGCTTTCCACATGAACTTCTTTACGACATAACTCTTCCTCTAAATGAAATCAATCGCCCCCCAGGTCAGTAACTCATAAGCTTCCATCCTTCCTTTATCCAACAACAACATGGAAAGTAAACCGTACTTCGATGGCACATCGAATTCGATCACATACTTCGACAAAGACATAATGCCATACTCAAATTGATGAGTTCCTCATTCAACACTAACTTCTAAGAAGACAAGACGAATCTATTCGAAGTGAACTATGAACTGGTCGAAAGCAAATCGATATTTAGGAAACCAAAGTTATTAGGCCTCTCGGCCAATTCATATTCAACCTTGTAGTTTTCTAGAATTATATTCTACTTCACTTCACCATCCGACTCTAAGTCATCGAAGAACTCCTTAAAAAAACAAAATGGCCCTTACGCCATAACAGTCGACTCCATTCAAAGGAAAGGGTTCCCTTATAGGCTACTAAGTACATATCGAAGTACATATAAAACTTGGCATCGTCGACTTCCCGGACTTGAGTACCATCTCAACTAAAGAGATTAGGGCACCCCAAATAATGATTCGTACAACAATTGGAAATATATTATGTGTTTGGAAGCTTGTAGCCCTCAATCTTACCCGATCCTTAACTCGATGGAGCAAATAATGGAATTTCTCATCGACTCGATCGTCTCTTGTAGGTGTTTAGGATTATTAGTTGCTAATCGAGAAAACAACATATGTGACAATCTTGTGCAAAACGACTCATTACATATATACATATGTTTATATATATATATATACTACTGATGTATAGCTTTGAAAACCAAATTATATGCAAATACTTACTCTCATATATATATAAACTGATATCGATATCGCCAAAGCTCTGATACCAAATGTGATGGCTTCCTGCACCGTCGATGTCATACAAGCTAATAACATGTTGTATGGAACCCGGTCGATGCAGAGCAATTGTCAAGGGAAAGAAATAGAAGAAAGAAAAATAAAAAGGAAGAAAAGGAAGTAGAAGAGAAGAGGAAGAAATAAACACAAGACACAACTACCAAACCTATCGTGTATCTCACAATGCATCAAATAAAATATAATAGAAATGATAAAAATATAAATAGGTGAGCCAGTAAAAGCTATATTTACCATGTAATCAGAGTATACTGGCTCATACAGTCACATAAGTAGAGTATATATAAGAGATTAATAAACTCAGTGATAATTGTTGAAAATAAATAGTCAACACAATCATAATCCAACACACAATAACTTTGCATAACTGGATTTTGGACCAAGCGTAATGACAGGATGTGTGAATCAATGCTTCATCTCGTCCTAATTGACGTACTACTACAAAACAGTCATTTCTAACATGGATTCTGACTTAGAGGCTTTCAGTCATACAAATACCTAAACTAGCATACAAATATTCATAATAGTATCCGTAGATTAAGTGAAACCTATCTAAAATAACCAAAGTGAAATAAGTATTCAAATAGACTGAATCTAGAAAAGTGGTCAAAATAGCATGCAATAGTGCATAACTAAATAAAATCTGATATTCAAGTTGAAATGATTCAAGTTAATTTTTAATTCTTTTATTTATTAATTACCGGATTCAACTATCATAGAAATCATGTTATATAATTAGAAATCACTTTGAAATGTAAATTTTATACTATACAAACAATTAAAGTTCAGTGAGAGATAATATCACTCACCTTAGACAAATCAGGCCAAACTAGTGCCAAAGAGTTACGCTCTCTAATAAAAGTCCAATGTATGGAACTACATCCAAAACAAACATTTATGAAAAAGTTATGCCAAGTAAAATTTTGTAATTTGAATGAAATTAAAAATGAATAAATAAAACTCATCGGCCACTCACATCGCGTGAAGTCAGCAAACCATAATTGCGTTCACACCTGAACTAGTTTGAAGCAAACCACAACCGCATTCACACCTAAATCGGTTCAAACCATATAACTAAAAAAACCTAATCATACTTGTCTACTTTAAAGGTCCGCTACCAACAACTCCTACCATTTGAGACCTCCATGCCACCATCACCTGAAGCACCATCAGGCCACCTCACTTCGCCATAAGGAGGCACCCCTAATTTGCCTATGTTCTCCCAGAAAATGAGAAAAACCATAAGAACCAAAATCAAAATTTCCCTCCATTCGACCTTCGTTCAACCCCAGACTGCCGCCGTTCTCTTTCTTTTCTTCTTCTCACTTTTCCTTCAGGTGCAATTAGCCGATTCTCGACAATGAAGGTTATGCGAGGTAAAACATTGAAACTCATCGATTTTATTTTATTCTCGATTTCAGGCCATTTCTATGGTTCAATCGACGTACGAAGAATATGGATGAGTTCGTATCAACGATACGAACAATTTTCACATTGTTAGTTTTGGCAAAAATGGATGGATTGAGAAGAGAAGCATGAAACATTGATTGTGAGATTTCCATGCTAGCCGGGATTAGAGTTTAGGAATAAACTAATATTATTCTTGAAGTACATATTCATAATGAAAGGTCCATAATAGGGTAAAATTACATGTACACACATGCCGATAGGCGATCAAACACAAAAAGCCTTCTGAATGCAATAAAATATGCCTTCAACCCAATTCATCATTTGTGGCATCTAATATTTTTTTTGGATTTCAATTCCTTAACTGAAATTGACATGCGTTTATGTTGGATCTAGAATAACCCTAGAAGGGGGGTGAATAGGGTTTTTCATAGTTTCTCGCTGAGTTAAACATCTGACAGGATATTAAATAATAAACCAATCACAGAACAGAGCAGAAATAAAAAGAAGAAAGGAAATAACACACAGAGATACCTAGCTTCGGCAAAATCCTGCCTACTGCTGCATTTCTAAGGTTTCTACTAGGAGTTAATAACAGATCCTACTTACAGACACTATAAACTCGCACTCCCTGCTCCTGTACTAACCCTACACTCAAATCCCTAGACTGACTGATATCCCCTCGGCCAGATTTTTCCCGAATTACAAACCCGTAATCCGTAAATCATAGATTTTACAGACTCTATCAACTGCCAGCTAAACCCTAACTGGATTCTCTTAGAATTCTACAGACTCTAGAAACTATTCGTTTGTTTTTACAACTCAAATTCAAAAACAAAAAAATGAAAAATAAAAGAAACCCTTGTAAAATGAATAAAGGAGTTTAAATAATTAAAGTTATCCCCTTTTCAAATTAACTCCTTAATGGCTGGCCCATTTCATTTTGCGTTGCACCCATCTCTTTAGTCTCGTCCTCTTCTATTTCTCTAGAGAAACAAATATGGCAACGGCTTGGAAAAAACAAACTAGGGTTTGCTGAAAAAACCAAATCAAATCGATAGCTTCTTTGAGTTGATCGAATCCTTTATGGCTTTGAATTAGATGATGGAACTGACTGAATCCTAACGTCATTCGATTGAGTCTTTCTGACTGGCGATCGAAACCCTAAGAAACTGTGAGTTATTCGATTCTTTCTTGAATTCTTTAAATTAAATTTGTTGGATTTCGATAAATTGCCAGTGATGTATTGGGTGATATTTATAGGGTAAAGTAAACCCTAGTAATCTCTGATTTCAAGCAAATGACTCGGCTGATTTGCTGATTAATGCTTTCCCTTTTGTTATACGACTTGAATGAATTTTTCCACTTTCCTGTTTTGAAAAGTTGCTTGATTTTCCTCTTTTGATATGCTTGATTGATTTCAATCTGTTTTTGCCCAAATCTGAAAATAAATTGCTGGAAAAATATATTCTTGCCGAGTTTGGATTCTTTGATTGATTATACACCCTTCGAATTCCTTGTTATCATATAGATCCCGAGTTGATTACATGCTAAAACATTTTTCACATACGATTTAATACTTTAAAACTGGAAATCAAATTTCCACATTTTATTCATTAATATTTGTTGTAATTCTGGAAATGTTTCCATTGATTTGAAATCAGAATTCTTCATTTAAACACTTGCCATTTTTTGCTTGACCCTTGAATGAAATCTGGGACAGAAAGATTTGCTTTTTCCATATATGATTGAGCAGATTTCTGCATTGCTATATTGCTTTCCAAAGATGATTTCTTTTGTCTTTATTCTCTGTTAGCTTGCATCCTGAAATATGACTTGCACCCTGAAATGTGTAGATTTATATCCATACATTATTATCAAAACAAATATGACTTGTGCTCGACCTTAAATGTAATGCACTTGAATTGTTTCCTATGCATATCCATGTATTTCTGAAGTAAAAAACTGCACCATCTTGTATTGCTGTGATCTTCCATGCTTGTGCTTGAACTTGCACTATCCTGCTTTGACTTTTGCAATGCCACGACTACTTATCATTGTTATGTTGTTAGCCATTTATCTTGGCTGTGTATACTCCTGTTTCATTACGACTTGTGAACCTTGAATATCCATGCTGCCATGATTGTGTGTTCATCTTGTAACATGCTAGGCTCCACTGTTTTGATTCGTGCATGTATATGTTTGCACCAATTTGCACTTGCACCACAGTTTTGTATTATAATTTGTTAATGTGTACACCATACTCATGTCGCTAATTTGAATGTTGTTGCCATCACTTGTGGTCTGAAAAAAAAATGACTTGTCCACTTGAACACTGACTTGAATTGTCCCAACAAATGTTTGAGCCATGTATGATTTACATATTCCTGCTGCACTGGCTTGACCATTTTGCTTTTACTTGTCTCACCACTTGGACTTGTTGCCCTGTCCCTGTTATGTTGCTGCATCCATATTTTTGAGCATATAAGCTTTGTCCTGTTTCAATCTGAACCTTGCATAAATAGCACCTGTACTTGCTCAGCTCTTATCTGGTTTGTTTTGTATGTTCACACCCTCTGCTTTACGCTGTAGCTGCTGTGTCACATTTGATCGTGCCATGCTACATTGTAGTTTGACCCTTGAACTTACTGTGATTGAGCTGAACTTGTATTGATATGCTTATGACTCTTGTGCTTGATCATGATTGTTGCTTGTCTTCACCATGTTCACCTATCCATAAATGTAAATATACATAGCAGTGTGTGTATACATTTGTTGTGCACGTGAAATATATATTATTTTATATCAGCAGACTGCTGCATTGTGTTGAGGCTGGTCAGAATCAGCTAGATTGACGCTGGTTCTGATCAGCAAACCAGTTTGGCAAGTTGAGGCTGATCACTGGGTACTGGATGAATACAAATCAGATCGAGTCAGGAAAAATGATGAGAAAACACACCAGAAAAACTGAGGCAAATAAAATTTTTAAAATAAAAATTATATCTGCTTAGAATAAGAAATTATATCTGCTCCAGATACTGTGTGTGTTTCTATATATGACAGGTATGAAGATGGTGACTGGACTGACTAAGCTGTGAAGACAGAAAACTGAAGATGACAGAAAACGGTGAAAGAGTGTATAAGTGTATATGAAATATAAAGAACGTACATAAAATTGTATAACTGATTGACAATGTTATAGTGAGGAGCTGTGTATGAATGTATAATGAGAGAATTGTATAGGTATTTGTAATAAACAAATTTGTTTGAAATAAAATATTATTTTATTGTTGTCAAACAAACTTGTCTATTTTATTCAGTTTATTTACGAGTACAAATTCCTGTGAAGTGTTTAAATAGTGGAGTTATGAATAGTTGTACTGTTTGAATGTTTGAAATAAAATATTATATTTAAATAAAATTATGTGTGAATATTTCAGTGTTTGTACAATTGTATTCTATGTAAATATAAATATTATAATCCTGTCTGTGATGAATATATAAAACAGTACAATAACAAACACATTTATAATAATATATTTGGTTGTTATCATCAAACAAAAATCATATAGTTGTGTATACAACTGCGTTATATACAACAATCTCCCCTTTTTGATGATGACAAACAAATATGAAGATTTTGAAAACAGTAAATGTGTTTGACTGTGTAGAACAGAACTCCCCCTATTTGACTGCTCCCCCTACAACAGAAACTCCCCCAATAACTGTGCATGAGTGAACTGAACTGAATAATAATGAATTTTCAAAATTAAAAATATTTATAAAATATTCACTTATAAATCAAAATCTCAACCCATTCTCCTCCTTTTATTATCATCAAAAGAATGCAGAAATTAAAATATAGATGAAAACTGACTAAAAATTATAATTTCAACTCAAGAGGAAGAACGATAATCATAAATCTCAATCAGCCAAACAAAAATCATAATATTCTAAGAATTAGTGGCATATTTCACATTTTAGAGAATTACAGATTTACAATGAATTTATAAAAATGGAGAGAGTTTAAAAATACAAATATTTTAAAATTATCTCCAAAAGAATATTATAAAATTGGGCACAAAAACAGTGATGGATTTGGACTATAATTATTAATTCAATTTAAGTGACAAAATTGAATATTCTCAAATCCCAATAGCTATCGATCAACAAATCATAATACGTCATAAGATTTCAACACATTTCACAGATTAGAATATGGATTGATAGACTAGTTTTTAAACACCAAGGAGAATTTCATATTAATTTCAATTTATAGCACTTTTTTTTTTATTATTTAAGAGCACACTGACCACGCATAACTTGATCTTGGATTTTTAAATGAGGTCAGTCGCAGCTTAAATTATAAGTTGTCTCCTAACCATGCATAACCAGAGCTTGGATTTTTAAATGAGGCTAGAGACACACTTATATATAAATTTTATATATTTATCATATTCATCTTTAAAAGAAAAAACTCCTTGGTATATAAAACCAATATGGATGATAGAAATGTGGTAGGCACAGAAATTGTTTGTGAAATAAATTTCTAAATTAATCATATTATGAAATATGATTAACTGTACCGAGATCGTTGAAAATTTTCAGTTATCACTAATTCTGAATAATAGTTTAAGCACAATTCCATCACAAATATTTTTCACTGTTTATTCAAGATGATTTTAAAAAAGAATTAAACTCTCCACATTAATATAAAAGACATGATGGATGGAAGAAAGATGATAGATAAAGCAGATGGTCATGAAATAATTGCCAATTCAAAGATATTATAATAAATGTTCAACCATCATGAAAATCTAAATAAATTCTCCTCTTGTTGTGAAATATATTGCAGTCACAATTCATCACAATTTCAAAATCTAATAATAATTTTGATGAATTATAAATACTGTTCAATTTGGATATTGATTTCAATTTCTAAATGAATAATCAATAAATAATTTTACAATTGAAACCCAATTACAAGAGGAATTTGAAGATCTATACAAGATAAGAGGGATTAAAAAAATATACAAAAAAAATTCAGCACTTCTAAACTGATACCACTTGATGTCTCAATTCATGAGGACTTTAAAAATGACACCGGAGGCAGACAAGGATATCACAGACAGAGGAAATTTAAGCCTAAAGCCCAGGAAGACAAAACAACAGATTGGGCACATTTATCATAGCAGCAGATGATTCAAAAACAAACATCTTTCAAAATAGTATCAGAGCAACACAGAAACCAATATCACAGCAGAGTTATCAAGATGACGGTCACATAAGATGATTCATGATCCCAGATTTAAAAATATTGTTTATTTTAAATCATTTGAAGGAGTATGAGAATATGAGAATTTAATGAATCAATCACACCAAATTACAAATTTCAGATTCAAGATATGTATGTGATTCAATAAATCAATAACTTCAAATGATTTTAAACAAACATATATTCAAATCAAATAATAATGAAAACATAGAGATTTAAGACCGAATTTCAAAGAATTTTTCACAAGAATTTCTTACAAGTACAAGAGTAATTTCAGATCATTTACATCAGACTTGAGAAATATTCATGATCCAGAAAAATTAAAATAGTTTATTTGAAATCACTTGAATCTATGTCAAGTTTTGAGATATAATGAATTGATCACACATGGTTGATAATTTCAAATTTAGGAGATGTGTGAAACTAAAAATATCAGGAATTTCAGATGGTTTCAAACAAAACAAATTTCAACCATAATAATCATGAATAAAGATGAATTCCAAGATGTATCACTTATTCAGGACAATTTAAAACATTTAAGCCAATTTGAAAATTCCTGAAATTATCACAACTGATAAATAACAGAGTGCTGTAATGAGTATAAATTTTCAAGACTTTCCAAAATGAATTAGAAGCGACTCAAAAAAACAGTTTTGTGTGAAATTTCAATCGTTTTTTAGATCTTCAAAAATTTTGAATTCAAATTAACAGTGTTCAAGATATGCCACTGATACATCAACACTGTTAGGAATTCATAAATTAGAAATAAACTTCAAATCAATTGCAAATATTTACAAGTTCAGATTCAAGATCTAGAAATGATTAAAACATTAGAGTTTTATTCGAATGAAGCAGATTTCCAGAAAAAATATGAATTCTGCAATTGGAAGTTAATGAAGCCCAAGAAATTACAAAGATATTACAGTGACAAATCAAAAATAAATAAAGAAAAAATATACAGAAGGGGCAGAAGGAGAAATAAACAAAGAAAATAAAAACAAAGAATATTTACAAAGGTGAGTTTAGAGATCATACCAGAATCCAGTGTAAATCAGAATCTCTAACTCAACAGATGTGGCTAAGGAATTGTGAATGATTCTATGATATGTAGCAGTTTGAATCTAGTTTTTCTTTAGCAATGCAGTTCCTAAGCCTCCTTCGATACCTAACTGTTAAGAGGATTGAGTGGTCTAACAAAAGCAGTAAAACCACTCATAGTTATATTCGTACGTTTTGGTACCCCAAACCTGTTTGTATAATAATCCATTCGAATCTTTCTTCGTACCCTTTGGAACCCAAAACTGTTTGAATTTAATGAAGTTTGTTTTATTTCTTTTTTGGATCCAGAATTGTTCAATTGGATTATTATAAAACAAATTCACATCACGTTTACAATTCAAAAATCCTTTGCGATTATCAGAGTTTGAATTTTCATATCGATTCTTTCCAAAGCGGTTTAAAGGATTTTTAAAATCATTTGAGTTCTGATTTTCAAAAACAATATTTTTCTCAAAGCCGGGACTACTTTAATTTCTAGATGAAAATTGATTTTTCAACAACATATTCAGAGATTTTTAACCATTAGAAAATTTAGTCAAAGTTGACTCAAGTTGTTGAATTTTAGTTTTAAGATCACGGTTCTCTTTCATTAAATTTGAACAATGATTTTTAGTGATCCTACATCTTTCAAAATCTGATTTTAAAACCAGATTTTCATCTTTAAGAATTTTAATTCCGGCTTGGGATTCCATGATTTCAGATTCAAATCATTTTTTTTTCAGACTCAAATTTCTGGGATTTTTCAATCTCATTTTCAGGTTCTTCTAAAATCAAATTTGATTTCAACAAGTTCTCCTTTTCAGCAGTTTCAAATTTGGAATTTATATCTGTTTTAAAATTTCAAATTCCTTTTACAGAAGGTTATTCAAATTTGATAACTCAGACTTGTTGTCATTTAAGATCAGAAATTCATTTTCAAACTTTTGAATATTTTTATTGAGATGAATAAGATTGGTTTTCAATTTCAAACAATTTTTGCAAACTAAATTTGAAGAATTTTTAACATATTCAAGTTGAGATTCCAAATCATTAATTTTGCTGGTCAACTCAAAATTCTTATATTTCAGAGACTTATTTTTTAGTTGGAGTTTATCAACAGATTTCGTTAAATCAAGACACATTAAACCAGATCTTCATATGAGAAATTTTCTGTTTCATCATTTGTTGATTCTCCATCATCTGATCCATCTGAAGTTTCATCTACATGACTTATTAAGCATAGATCTGAATCTGAGTTGTCCTTCTGGGGTTTTGAGCTGCTGTTTTCAGTTTTTCCATACAGCGTGTTGAGAGTTTTCCAGATATCCTGCGCAGTTAGACAATGAGAGATAAATTTTAATTGATCATTATCAACATAGGAATAAATAATATGCATAACACGAGCATTCAAAACCATATTCTTTTTATCTAACATATCTCCCAAATTTTCAATAATATTCCAAATTAATAGATTTTAAATATAATTCGAATTTTGATTTCCATATTAAAAAATCTGTTCCATTTAAAATAATTGGAATATCACTAGACTGACTCTCAGAAGACTGACAACTAAAATGACCCATGACTCTAGAGTTAATGAAATTACCAGGCTCTGATACCACTTGTTGAAAAAAAATATTCTTGTCGAGTTGGGATTCTTTGATTGATTATACACCCTTCAAATTCCTTGTTATCATATAGATCCCGAGTTGATTACATGCTAAAACATTTTTCACATATGATTTAATGCTTTAAAACCGGAAATCAATTTTCCACATTTTATTCATTGATATTTGCTGTAATTCTGGAAATGTTGCCATTGATTTGAAATCATAGTTCTTCATTTAAACACTTGCCATTTTTTGCTTGACCCTTGAATGAAATCTGGGATAGAA
>JASFAX010006780.1:0-29921 GCA_030737875.1 Allium sativum
ATTTTTAACACTTCATATACATGTTAAAAATATTATTTTCAATCAACAAAAATTTATTTCAACCACTGGTTATTTTTAACAGTTCATATTCATGTTAAAAATATTATTTTCAATCAATAAATATTTATTTCAACCTTTGGTTATTTTTAAAGGTTCCTACATATAATAAAAATGTGATTTTTATTGTTCAAACAATTTTTTTCAATCATGAATATTTTATATATTTCGTACATACAATAAAAATGTTATTTTTATCATTCAAACAATTTATTTCAAACATGAATATTTTATATACTTCATACATACAATAAAAATGTTAATTTTATCGTTCAAACAATTTATTTCAAACATAAATATTTTATATACTTCATACAATAAAAATGTTATTTTTATCGTTCAAACAGTTTATTTCAAACATGAATATTTCTCAACACATGAATATTCCAGAAAATTTCAGCATTACAACGACAGTGTATTTAGCACTGGCACTGTGTCCAGCACTGCTCCTCTGCTATCCTAGGTGTTGCAGCATTACAATATTTTCATTTCAATGAGTTCCACAATATCATTCATTTTCACTATACAATGAATATACCATAAACACAACCAATTTTGTTGCAACCACAACCAATCAATCACAACCCAAACAATTTATATCGTTCATGGTATGTGGACGAAGGGAGTATATATATATGTATATAAATATATTTATTTCCATTTCAATTCCATTCAACGCATATATGATTTATACAACGCATGTACAATTTGTACATCACTTATATAATTTATACAACGCCCATATATGAGATATACAACGCGTATATAATTTATACAACGCGTATACATTCCAATTTGAATTTAGATTGCTCACATTGGGTTCCACTCCTTCTATAATTGTAGGAAGATCCAAAAATTCTCCGGTCTCTTCCAGAATATAGAGTACGTTGTCACGAGTCCAATGTCTCCGGTTTCACTGGATTTCGACAACGTATATAAAAGATATGATTTTTATTCGTTAAACATATTTTGCAACACTTTTAAGTGTTGAAACCATTTAAATAAATTAAAACCCGTACCTTTTAGTTTTGGTTCCAACCTAGGTTTTGATTTTTCATTCAATCCATTCCGCTTGAAGCCGATCGACCACTACCACGTCACGGGGCTTGGGGAGACACGCCTGGAGGTGGTGGTCTTGTCGAACTCGCACCAGGCATGGCAGAGCAAACTGGCGTTGAGCGAAGCAACTTTGAGGGGATGGTTCCAAGTGAATACACAACGATAAATCAAGAAGTTTTTATGGATTTGAAGCTGGAGATGAGCTCTACAAAATCCCCAACAGGAGCACTTGATTTCATTATGTGGATTTGAAGGAATCAGAGAGAGAAGGTAAGAAACACCTTCCTCTGTTTGTTACTGGGGTTAGGGCTTCTGTTGGAAACGAGAAAAATGAATGATGAAATCTGATTGGGCCATATATTTATTTTAATTTATTTAATTCTTTAATTCCAAAAATATCCCTAAGTCCATACGAACTCCAAATCAAACCCAACGACTGCCGCTTTTAGCTAATTACCCACATTCCGGACACAATGGAATATGTTTCGTAAGCCTATTCGACTGTTTCAGTCGGTTATTCTTCAAATTAAAATATATAACATTCAATTTTAGATTTGAACGTACATTTTAATTTGCCGAGGCCACATACTGATTCCAAAAATTCCCAAAAAATTTAGTTAGCTATGTTTGGATGATACGGTCCCAACAAAATTAATTTCATTGGATTTGGAGACCGTTTGAAAAATGGAATTTTTTCTGGTCGATCCAATTCAAACTAAATTTACCAAATGCGTTTTCCTTTGCCATGCTCACATATCAACTCCAAAAATTATAGAATTTGAAACCTTCCCATAAATTGACATTTCGGATCCAACCAAAGTGGTTTCGTCAAAAACGGAGGTCGTTTACAAAATATCTATTTTTAAGGGCTATATTTATTCCATAGCGACTATTTTGAATATTCAACTGGCCATAACTTTTGATTCCCGCTATGAAATTTTGATTTTTCAGATTCGTTAGAAAGATATCTTTAAACAGATTTAAATATTTTTGGTTTTACTAAAATCCGATTTATTTTGAATCCTGTACAATCAGTCAAAGTTCAAAGTTAAATTTTCAAACTACCACGCCATTTCAGCTCGTTATATAATTAAAATAAATTTATTCGTTCTAACTTTGATTCAAATAAATATTTAGTTGTTATTATTTAGAATAAATTATTTTAAATATTCTAAATTCATTAAAATAGACAAAATACAAATTTTAAATTGGTTTTGATTTTCCGAGTTGCTACAGAGCCGATCGATTAGGGTAGTAATTAGGGTACATCTATTTCTGCCTGTTTAGGAGCCCGTTATTATCGTTTGGGGGTAACACCCGTTATTACTATGGGGATGCATTTTATTATGGTTAGGGGGTAAAACCTGTCACTAGAAGTACACCTAAGTCTACTATCTATTTCTGTTGCGATCATTCTGTTCCTGTTATACTAGTATTGGTGCAGAGAAAAGTTTTTGGGAAGCGTAACTATTCTGTTTAGTTTATTCTGCTTATCCTGCTCATTTTGTTATACCTGTCTTATGATACTATTATCTCTCTCATCCAGTGTAACGACCCGAACTTCCCCGGTCTCTGAAGAGAAGAGAAAGAGCATATTGTTTTGAGAACACGACAAATCAGAACACAACCAGAATAACCTTTCATTGCTTATTACAACAGTTTACATCAGAGTAAAAGAATATACAGAGTATCAACAAATAATATACATTTGATAAATATTAGAGATTTACAAGTTACAATGCAACAAAAAATAATGCAAAACACAACTGAAAGGAATATACAGATACAGAGCTTTCCGAAAATTATTCCAGTTGTAAACCAGGATCCTATGAATATAAATCTGCAAAACAAAAACTACTAGCTTCCCATGTGGAAAATAGGGGCACCCAGAGTTCAGGTTAAAACAATAAACTCCAGGTCAGTCATGTGAATGGTGTGAAAACTAAAACAGTTATTTGATCTTTACTTCAAAATCAGGTAAATCAAGGGACCACGCCGTATAACACGGAACGGGTTTACCCCTAAGAATACCAATGCACAAAACAAACAACGCAATGCTAATTAAAGAAAATGAAGTTATTATAAGACTCAGGACCCATCATACAATGCAACGCAAGCCGGAGGATAGAGTTTTACCTTATAATAGCCAAACATGCTTGCTACGTTTTAAAACAAATCATTTTAATACTACTACAAGTGTAAAGTGAATAAAAACAACTTCAAATATAAATGTATCAATCATAGATGGCATAGCGCCCTATCCCACTATGTCGCCATACTAGGCTCTACAATCAAAACCAAAATGTCAATTGGAAGTTGGATTTCCATCTATGAACTAAGGCAAGGGATCGTCCTTACCACTTCGAGATGCTCAAACCTGTGTCTCAGGATCAAAGCTTGAGTGACCCTTGGATCGTCAGAGCCATTCCACACAGAGTGGATTAAAATGCCCGAACAATACGTTTCCCTGCCCTATGGGGCGTAAACTGGCCATATATCATGCATACCATCCATCGACATTGTAGTGACCAATATATCTGAGGCGCCTCGCTATCCATCATCCACATAAGTAAAACGTCTGGGCTTGCAAAACCCTGACACCACTCCTAGCTTGAAGGAAACGCATGCCCTCCCTGAAGTCCTCTCCCATTTTTGGTTCACACTAGGGTGTGAGGCTCGCGAATTAATGCTATACACAAAGCTATTCTATAATAAAGTCGTGCTTTGATCATCAACCACAAGACTCTGCTTTTCAACAGAAGCCTTGATCATTTGCATCTCAGCATGCCACATAGGCAATTCACGCTATGTAACCGATGTCTATCAATCACACAGAACGAAATTCGATGTCAGACACACATCCATTTACAAGTTCATTCTGGGTTTGAACGAAACCGGAGGCACCTTATTCCTCGTCCCATATGCCCAATACATGAGAGAGGTCCTCGCATATCCGGTCGATCTCCAAGTACGTCTGGACGATCACCACTTATTACCTTGTCTTGGGTGTACAGCCCAATCAAGACACCAGTAATCATCCAAACGATGTAAAGACCTCCGGTCGTCAACCACCGTCTTCATCGTCGACATATCGTCGAATCAGTTATTCAGAATGGGATAAACCCGACTTTTCTGAATAACTCACGTATCGTATAAACTAGTGCTATAAAAACACAACATACGTCTCATTCCAATTTTGAATATTCTTTAATTTAAATATTCATATCCTTTGGGAAAGGTTCCCATTAATTTTATCAAAGATAAATTCTTTAAATTTATTCATTAATCTTCCTTTTGGATATCAATTCTAAACCAAGTTAATGTTTATCCAAACTAGTCGGGATTAGCGAACCTTACCGAAGTAATCATTTGTTTAATTTCTCAGTCCCAACCTATTCATCTTATGAAGTAAAAATGGTAATACTTCATATCTAACACCACAGTGTTATCGGTAAAGTTAATTACCATTTCACGTTCAAATCTAATTAAAGATTTAACTATCGCTTGAAGTAAAACTGGTGCTACTCCATTGTCGATCATTTCCAGAATTTGATAATTTAAATTATCACATTCTCTTTTTCAATCTAATTAAGGATTCATTAAAACTCCAATTCAGTTTTAATCTCAAAAATCATTACCTAATGATTATTCAAAGTTAAGAAATTAATCTTATCTTTAATTGGGTTAAAGAACTAATGTCATTTAAAACGCAGTTCACGATAAACCCGAAATCCTATTCCATTAATTATGGAATCTTCATGGAAAACAGGTCAAAATATATATAATCGATATAGATTTCCATATCCAACCGATATTATAAATGGAATAACGGCAAAGCCTTTTAAATTCCATATATATTAACCGTCTTTCTCCACAAAAGCCCACTTTGATTATTATTTAATCGAATTCCATTCCATTCCAATTTATTGTATTAAATTGGAAAACTTCACTTTGGAAAATTTCCCTAATCTTAATTAAAAGATTTATAAATTCCAAATCACATTTCACTGTAAATCGGGTTAAAGAACGAATGTCGTTAAACACATAGTTCACAATAAATCCAATTCACATTCCATTTTATCCTAGTTACTAAATTTAACTGGAAACTCCAATAATCTTATTTAAAAAATTTATTCTTTTCACACGGGGTTTAAGAACAGTGTTAATGAAGACACCATTCACGACAAATCCAAAATCCAATTCTTTCATTCAATTCCAATTAAATATTAATTAATTGGAAAATTTCACTAAATCTTACTGAAAAGATTTATTCTTTTCTCAACTGGGTTTAAGAACAGTGTTAATGAAGACACCATTCACGACAAACCCGAAATCCCATTTGATATTAAATACAAGGCTCTGAATAGAAATTATATCGGCTTATATTCAATATCAAATTCTGAAACAAATAAATATCGTATTGGAAATAATGATATAAAATATATCTTCCAAATTTCAATAACAATATCCGTATAATCACGGAATCCAATATCGAAATATTTCGAAGATGATTTTGATTCAGATCCATTCCAATTCACATATTGGAAATTCTGGTTATATTAAAACCGTTCACAAATCCCATTTATTTTATTTAAAAATTATTGGATTTCAAATATAGTTAATAACTAGTTCATTTCGATAAAAAAAAAAAATTATCTTTACAAACATGGAATTTTCCACCCTAATTCTTTCCAAATCGCTTATTATGATTTTACACAAATTATTGATTTTTTTAATAATTTTATCAATGCCCGTACAGTCAATTTCCATAAACAACCATCGAACTGCATTTACAACGACCTTTTCCAAATTTTATTTGGACATAATTCCAAATCCAACTGTTAGATTTCAAATTTCTTATATACGTTAGAAAACTCTTTTTGATACAAACCCAATGGTTCCAGTTTTAGGAGAATCCGACGGTCGCATCTCTCGTAATGTCCATTCGAAGTCAATGGTCGAAATTCGTGAACTGCTGTGGCACGTTCTATTCGGGCCATTAAGTATATATAATATATATATTATATATATTTCATCGGTTTCCATTTAAAACGTATTTTATAAATCGTTTTCAAAACGATTTCAATTTCATATTCAATTTTAATTCAAAATTGAATATTCCATATCATTAATATATAAATGATAATATTTTCAAAACCTTAGATTTTGAAATCACTTCCTTTCCGATATTCATTATAAAAATGAATAAAATTGATATGAATATCGTTCACGTCAAAATGGCGTTAATCTAATCAACACGGCTTTATATATTTAAATATTTTCTTGTCCATTCCAAATTAGACATCAAAATCATATTTTGATCCACTACTGAATATTATTTTAAAATATTAGTTATTTTAAAATATTCCTTATTTGCCATTTTAAAATATTCATTATTTTAAAATATTTATTCCTTCCGAATTGGAATCAGACACAACCAATTACCATATAATTTTATTTATATGGATTTCATACACACATGTACACCGCAATAATTAAACACAGTCAACCATCATCCAGAGTGCATTACACAACTCCATAAGCGTTAAATATAAATAATTAACGCTTACAACAGCCTGTCAACCCATCGATTGACATACAACTAAATATTGGGATTAGTGTATGTCCAATATCATCCCAATACCCGTGTGGGGTTTACAAACAACATACACTGATTATTATTTGTGCAGTTGGACGATGTGTAAAATATATTGCCCTAATCCATACCAGTCAAATGTGTGTACATAAACAAATCATCCAATTTGTAAATGAATATTTATTTTATTCATGTACACGTTAAAAATTATAATTTAAACTATAAAATATTTATTTCATCTCATGAATATTTTATACAGCTCATTTATACAATAAAAATGATATTTTTATCGTTTTAATATTTTTAGAAAATTTTGGCAGCATAACTGCGCGATACCAGAACCGGAATAAGGTCTAGCCTTATCCCTCGCCTACTAATGGCTTGCGTCATGTACATACCAATTCTATTCCATTCATTTCATTTCCCAAACAAAATTCAACCAAATAATCCAATCAACCAAACGATCATGGTTTCAAACAAAGGTGTCGGTGCTACTAAGCACCGTCTGCATCCTAGTTTATATTTTTAACATGAAAATAAATTAAAGTGAGAAGTTCTCACCTTTGGGATCCACTCCTCCAGTTTTATTTCTGAATTTCTGAACCGTTTGGATTCGCCGGAAATTCCAACGTAAACTTTTCCACGTTGTTCATAGTAAAAATCACATTTTTAGTATGATGTTTATATATCTAAAGATCGTTTTTTATAACGCTACATGTATATAAAGGATCATATTTTTATAACGCAACATGTATATAAAAGATTATATTTTTACAACGCTACATGTATATAAAAGATTATATTTTTACAACGCTACATGTACATAAAAGATTATATTTTTACAACGCTAGATGTACATAAAAGATTATATTTTTACAACGCTACAGGTATATAAAAGATTATATTTTTACAACGCTACATGTATATAAAAGATTATATTTTTACAACGTTATATGTATATAAAAGATTATATTTTTACAACGCTACATGTATATAAAAGATTATATTTTTACAATGCTACTTTTATATAAAAGATTATATTTTTACAACGCTACGTGCATATAAAAGATTATATTTTTTCAACGCTACATGTATATAAAAGATTATATTTTTATAATGCTACATGTATAAAATCAGGTTTTTACATAGGCTATATATAGTTAAAAATCATATTTTTACATAGGATATATATAATTAAAAATCATATTTTTATTCATGGTTATGTAAATAAAAATCATATTTTTATTCACTACTATGTATATAAAACTTATATTTTTATATCATTACCATATATATAAAAATCATATTTTTATATTGCTTATATATATAAATCATATTTTTATATTGCTTATATATATAAATCATATTTTTTATATCGTTATTCATATAATAATAAAAATCATACTTTTATTATGCTATATAGAGAAAAAACTGATTTTTAAACTAATGCTATAAAAAATGATTTTTTTACTTATGCTATAAGAAAATAATTTTTTTATCCTATAAAAAAACTAATTTTTTTTACTTATGCTATAAAAAACTGATTTTTTTAAACTTATGCTATAAAAAAAACTGATTTAAAATAAATAAAAAAGAAGAGAACTTACAGGTAGTGCAAGGGGAAGGAGGAGGTTGGTCGGAGAAGCGGCGGCGAGGGCGTAGGCAATGGTGGCGGCGCACCTGACCAACGGCGGAGGAAGTGGGTGTGTGGTGATTGTAGGGTTCGGAGGTTTTGGGAATTAAAGGGGAAAGAAGAGGTAGTAGGCGCAGCAGAGAGGGGGAGGGTGAAGATCGCCAGCGGCGGCAGTGGTGGGGGTCGTCGCGATGATGGCGGTATGGAACATGAAGAGGAGCGACGAGCACGATTTTATTTTGGTTTCTTCCTTCAGTTCTGAATGACGGGTAAAAGAGGGAGAGAAGGGTTGACCATATTTTATAGTTATTTATTTGAAGTTTAACGTATCCACCCATATTAATCCCAAGTTTGCGTTATTCAAGAATAATCCCAAGTTTAGGGGGTGTCTTCCCAAATTAATCCCATTTACTTGTATCTTCCCATATTAATTCGAAGTTTGGGGGTGTCTTCCCATATTGATCCCAAATAACACATGAAAAAGTCATCAATAGTCATCGGGATCAATTTGGGAAGACACCCCCTAAACTTGGGATTATTCTTGAATAACGCAAACTTGGGATTAATATGGGCGGACACGTTAAACTTTGGATTATTCTTGTCAATTAATCCTGTTAGACCAAAAAATGGTCCTAACACCCAATTGATCGTATTTTGCAGAGAATATTGAGGAATCATGAACTAAAAACAAGAAAAGTCAATCAACACACGAAATTTATAGTGGTTCGGCGTTAATGAGCCTACATCCACTTCATAGTTTCTCATTTCATTCATGGATTACAATTACAAGGAATTTAATCACTCAATCATTCAAATACAATGAATAATTCTCTCCGAATTCATTGATTTTCATTGGAGAAGGAGGTGGTTATTGGTGGGGGAATTCGGCCATGGCTACCATGTATGAATGAAATGCCAAAAGTCCCTTCAAATGGCCATGTTGTGGTGTATTTATAGCTGTAGAGAAGCTCTGGGCAGTTCCGGTTCGGATGGGCCACGTGGCGTGACCGGAGGAGATTTCAGAAGTAGTGGAGAACGTGGAAAAGTGGCTACCAGGTCGTGCTTTGCCAAGTGGAGTCCGATCCGCAATTGTAGGAGTCGGTTATGCCAAGAGAAGAGGTCAAACTCCATGTGTAGAAGCAGGTCCAATCGGTTCGGATCGGACCCGAACCGAACCAGTTGTTCGAGCAGAATGCCTGCATGCACTTCTGTACAGAATACTTCAGGCGGTTCGGGTAGAGGGTACTCCGATCCGATCCGGGGAAGGGGATCCGATCCGATCCGAATGGAAGGATCCGATCCGATTCAAAAGGAGGGATCCGATCCGATCCGATAGGGGGATCCGATCCGGTGACATTTGCATGTATAATTCAAATTTTCCATCTTTCTATCACTCCATCCAAGTGATCGCCAATCAATGTAAGTTCATACTCAAGTCCCTGCCTTTGGGTAGCCTGGTCACAAAGCAGGCTAACATTTTGCCCCCCAAAAGGTAAGGTTAAGTCTAAAAAATCGACTATTCAAGCTTTACCTTTACTAAGAATAAGAAAAGAAAGGGGCCCCACTTGGTTTTGTTGGTCTTTTATTTTATGTTATTTTATTAGTATACTCTTTGTTTTGTTGGATTGGAACGTATACATCAAAAATTCAATGTAAAATTGGAATGAGAATGAAATAAATTGTTTCAAATCGGTGCTAAAAAAAACTTAGATTTCGAAAAGATGTGCTTTAACCTAAAAGGTACTTTGCCGGAAAATTAAGTACATCTTATCGCAGATGAGATGTGCTTTGATTAAGTCAAGATAAACCTTTTTAGAACGTCATCCACCCTTGAGGAGGTTTTATTAGATTGTTGCATTACTTCCATGGGTGCTAGTTAGTACAAATTCTATGGAAGGAGTAGTCGAAATGATCGGGTAACCGTTTTAAACATCGTCGAATCAAGATGTTGATCTCCTTCATGATAAGTCATATAGGGTCGTTGGCTCTTGTGTGAGATCGTGCATACACGGGACATTGCTAAACGACTTCGTTCCCCAAACGAGTCAAGTGTATTATCGATTCAGGGTTTCTTTTACACATAAGTCAATGTATGAACTAGATATCCAAATCATGTGGTAGTATAAGAATCTTCTGGCCTGGAGCTAGTATTTAGACTGTTGGGATAGACCACATCATACTTGGTGCATGCGTCTTTCATTTGCGCTCGTCTTGGGACTATCCGGACATCAGGATAGTAACCAGATCATACTAAAAGAAATCCACGAATAAGTTCATCATAATCGTAAGGCAGTAAAGGAGTTCTCCACATTCTCTAGTTGATAGGGTTGTAGATCAATTCTTTGAAGTCATGCTTGACCCATTAGTTGGCTTACTTAGACGGTCAAGATGAATCATGTCATATTCCAGAGATATAAGGTATATGTTCTGAATCAAGCATCGAGTAAGGGTCATGTTCAAAGTCAGTTTGTCAGTTGAAGCTCGTGCTCCCAACATCAGTAGAGGAAAAGCGAAGTCAATGATCATGCCCTCAGCGTCGGTGGGGGTTGGACCAGGTCAATCGGACATCCAGTCTGTAAGCCTTTGAACTTTCTTTCTTCACATCGGGTTGGAGCTACAGGTTCAGCAATCTTAGTCACCCTATGTCGTTATGTGCACATTCCCAAGTCATCAAGGGTTGGAGTTGTATATGTGAATAGTCGAATCACATTCGCGTTGGGGTCAACCCATCTGTTTAGCCAGAAAGCAGTGATCGCCTTATTGAGTATATCAGCAAACTTAGATACTCTCCTCGCATCAGCTGCATAGTTAAGTAAGCTCGTCAATCTTGCAAGCGAGCGAACGTCGTTAGTGAGTTATTCGAGCTCCTTCGTTCACGCTTTGGCATAATCCGAAATAGCCATCATAGTCTTGTTGAGTCTATCTCCCATGCTTGGTTCCATTAACTTAACAATCAAGACCACGGGCCCGATTAATGACATTGGTCATTTCCAGAATTGTAAAATCCTGTTAGTCTTTCCTGGGGCTTTTCTTTTTCCTTTATTATTTCAAGAGTCAGATGGTGCTCCATTCTATCGTGAAGACATTGAGATCATCCATTTCAACATTAGCACACTCTTATTGCACGAATCTGTCTGTCTCAGGATAGGATTTTCCAACGTTTCTAGGAGAATCTCATGGTAAAGAGATACCGAGGTTTGTTTCAGAGGTGAATCTGCCAAGTCCTCTTGGTGGGTCTCGATGCAAAGAGATTTTGAAGTTTGAGATATCCAGAATACCGGATACTACAGCAATCAACGCTATATATGGTCCAGGTCGATTTTCCGATGCCATTGTGGCGGTGATTCTTTCAAGGAATGCATGCAGGGTCTCACCTGATCTCTGTTGAAGCATCAATTAATGTTGCCAATTTGGCCCTCATCTTTGAGAAGTTGTCGCTAATTACCTAATTTTAGCGCTAGTGCCCCCAGTATGAAGTCTTAAATTGGGTCGAAGCCGGTTTCTGGCTTCTTGGTTGCGCATATGTAATAGCCGTCAATCAGGCTTCTGTTTTTTAAGTCTGGATGGTGATCCGCTACTTGGATGTATGCAGGTTGTTCTTGAGGAGCCATTCTTCTGCTTATAGTCTGGGTTATTGTGAAGCTCAGATAATCGTAAATGTGCCAAAAGTTGGCAGATAGTCAGATGATGATGTTCGAAGCTCTTATCTTGTACTCCCCATCCATGGGGATTTTACTAAACGGTGGTCATCAAATCCACGTATTCTCTGAATTCATAATCCCTCATCGAGCTGTGAGTTAGAGTTTGATAGAAAATGATTTGTTCGTGTCTGACTCATGTTAGTTTTGGATCTCCCATCCAAGCTCTGAGGATTGGAGTCGAATTGCGATATGTCAAATTATTGCCACTTCGAATGCTTCTACTTTCCCCCTTCATGAGGAGCCTCATGTTGAGGTTGAGCTGGGTTTTAAACATTCCTCCGAATTGGAGCAAAGGCTGGTCGGGCTTCGTTTAATTTTTCGGTGGCTCTTACATATCCATCGTTTTTCATCCAAAATGTTACAGTCGGAAGTTGCATGCTACAAATGCCTGGGAGGAGGTTGGTTGCATCTTGTTTCATTAAAGACGACTATGCCAACTCGTCCTAGGGTCCCATATGATCTGGACCATGGAGCAAGGAGTGTTTGAGCCAAGTTCATTGTCGCTTGAATTTCCATGGTGCTCGCTCCAGCGAGTAAGCCGTAGTTACTCGGCCTTCCGTCTATCCAAGTAAAAAAGTTATCCATCATTTTCTGTCGTTTCCAGAGAAGTTTGTCTCACTGAGCCATCTGAGTTCACAAATCAGCAAGGGTACCATCCATTTCATATCTAGCTTGACATGCTGAGGGATCATCACAAGAAGAAATCTGCTACCTTCCTTCGATCCTAGCGCCTTCTGCGCCTATATCCTCAGCACGGAAGAAATTTCTATCTTCCTTCTTCTTAGCTTTTGAGTCTGAGTGTTAGGCAATTCGCCTCCTCGCAAGTTAGGAGACAAAGCAATGGCATCTCCCTTTACATGGGGTCTTTCAACCGGGATGTTGGTCCGGACTAGCAAATGGACGTTCACTCTGCATCCATTTCGTGGTCCTCAAGCAGCCTGTCAAGATCGAGGTATAAGTTAGACACAGACATATAACATTTATGAATATTTTCAGTAGTGCGGCCCCAGTCCGGGGGTAATGGATAAAGGTTGGCAGTTGTATCACATCCCTTTTAAATTTAGACGTGGATGCACGGAAGGGAGACATTGTTTTCAAAGCTTATGTGATTGAGTTATCCAAGTGCTCGAGTTATCGCGTTTTCTATTCAATATATTTGCGAGGTAGCACTCGTCGTTGCACTTGGGCTATGGCCAGTCACACATGGGTGTGTATGTTGATTTAATATATCACTCTTAGGACCTCCTTTCGGTGATTGCATTGAGTCGTGTGGGAAGCTTAGCATTAGAAGTCGACGTCATTCCTTCAAACACGACCCCTTTGTTGTTGTACGCGAGTATCTCTTGTGTCTTTGCTTTGTATCTGTACATAATCTTGCAATTCGAAAAAGAATAGTCAGCTTAGTCTTGCAAGCTACTAAGTCAATCTTTAAGTCACAAGCAATTGTAGCTCGAAATGAAAACATGTTGAGTGCTAATCTATCTAGCATAGAATTATTAAATGTCAAAGTGTCAGGCGTCGTAGTTTGGAGGTATAGTGTCTGTAGCCTCCATTTAACTTTGAAACACGGGTCGCGTCCGAAGCGTGTTTGAAGTTAATTCAGAAATCTATGTCCGTGCCCCCAGCGTTGATGGGAGCCGGATTAAGTCATTCGGATGTCCGATCCGTAAGTCTTTTATAATCCTGTCCTCAGTCGGAGGGCAATGAAGATTGCATGCACGTCGCAGCATTGTCCTTTATACTCTCTCCCAAGTCGTGAGAGTTAGAGTTATGGACGTCGCGGTTCGTCCTTTATACTCTCCCAAAGTCAGTTTGGGTTAGAGTTGTGGATCGAGTTGTCTTAAATCTTGGCGCGCCTGTCACACTCGTCCTAAGTTTATACTCATATCCAAGCTCTGAGGATTAGAGTTAGTCGGGCAAACAGTCGGGTCACATTTGCCTTGGCATTGTCCCTTTGCTCCCATGTCAAGGGCAAAGGTCGCCATTAGGGATGGTCGGTTCACGTCCCTGTTGATTTTATACTCCTCCCGTCGGAAGCATGGGAAAGAGTTAAAGATGTTGTTGGAGAGTGGTCGAGTCATACTCATCCTCGTCTTAACATTTCCCTTTTGCCCCCACATCGAAGGCAAAAGTTATGTCGTTCATGTGATCGTGCCCCTGTCATTTTTTCACTCTTCTCGTTGGATCAGGGGATGGAGTCATAGAACTGCTAAATGGTTATGTCACACCCGAGTATATCTCTATGTCGTGTCTGGCAAATTAAAGGCTAGATGTTGAGGGTGCCTCATTTGTATGCCTATGCATAGATATGTTGAAATCATGTGCATATATTCGCTTGCCCCCTACTTCAAGGGCAAAAGGTCCGTGAATGAATGGTCGAACTTCATTTATGTCAGGTTGTTGGCATCAGGAGGGAGAATAGTTGAATCACGTTCGTCAAAGCTTTACGTTCCTCCGACTAAACCATGGAAGGAGTAGTTGGCACCAAACTTCGGGTACCTGCATCATTCATATCGCATGAGTTAGTCATGTCCATAACTCAGGCAGCATGTAAAAGTAAATTGTATGATTGAAAAGTAAGCATATCAAGGGGCAGTGCTGCCTCCTTTAACGGATCGAGCCATGTAGACGGTCGAACTGCATCCATCCGGAATCGGATTCCGACGTTGAACGTCAATGCACAATTATCTTGAGGTCTTCCACGTGTGAGCCAATGAATGAATGGTCACCTCGGATCCATCCTAAGCTTTACAACTTCTCTCAGGTGAAGGACGTGGCTCTGTAAACGAGCAGTTCAATCGGGCTCGTTACAGCAATGCTCCATAATTATTCCTGTAGGTGCTCAAAGTTTGATCGGTACCGGATTCGGGGTACCTACATCATCCATATATAAATTCATATGAGTTAGTTACATCAATAACTCATAAAGCATGGAAATATAAGATTCATGGTTAAAAAGTAATCCTGTTAAAGGAATGGATATCATTCTGTGCGAAGATGGCATTGCACGCTCTTTGCAGGTCCATTTTTCCTCACTACATCTCTATCAGGGGATGGCTGTCAAAATCTTTAACTGGAGATGAACGTCTTTTCAAACCGTTGTGGGGTGGCGGTCCTAAGAATGAACAAACCTTGATTAAGGACTTGGAGTGACAAAGGCAACTAGGTAAATACTATAAGCGAATGACGAGGTCGCATCTTATTTGAATCGCCTTCTTGCCCCCACGCTAAGGGCGAGGATTGAGTATAAGGGAGTCATGGCTGCTAGGGGGATAGTCATATCTCATCCATCCGCAGATATGCTTTTAGTCCCACGTTGGGAATAAGATCTAATGCACAGATAATCAACCAGCACCCAGGCTTAAGTGCTTTAAACCTTTTAACTTGCCACCTCTATCGAGTAGCATCTCCTAATTAGCTAAATAGCAGGCTCTTCCAGTAACATGGTCGCCATGGACCATTCCCATTTCATCTTTCATTAGGAATTTTAGCAATAGATACCAGGGTGCAATGTAAGCTCTAATCGCCGCTAGAGCTGGTCAGTTTAGACCTTAGTCAGATAAACTTGACTACAATAGCATGGCTTCCAAGGCTTGAAGTAATGTTCACGTTTTCTATCACAATTTATCTATGAAGTCGAGAGCTAACGGTCGATTCATATTTGTTTTGATCTCGAACTCTCATCTCTTGACAAAGGTCATATGGTGACTGGTGAGCAGTCAAGTTGCTATCATCCGAGCAAAGATTCATATGTCCAATCATGGCCTGCAGGGGTTCAGCTGTTACCAATCGTTGGGAACCAAAGTATGTTGACCTAACCCTTATTCGATGGAAATCAGTCTTCCTCTATGCGATTGACAGCAAATAGCCATTGCAAAGGTTAGCTATGTTCTTCGGGAGGTGAGACGCAGGACATTTTATTCATCACATCATACAATTGAAGTGTAGCTTTGGGATGTTAGGATCTTTAGCTGCTTTCTGGTATCCCACTATTGACAATCATGGTCACTAAGATCATATGAATCATCTTTGAAGTAATGTTCGAAATGTTCTATATAACTGTCATTCGATGCTCCGCCGATTGGACAAGTTTAAGTCATATAAATGGGATGGTCACTACTCATTAGGGAACAACATCAGTTGCATTGTTAAAATCTACACTATCGGTGTTTCAGAAGATGAGGATACTATTAGACAATCATTATCTCGTATACTGCCGTTGTTAGCAAGCTGAATCTGATTGACAGCTCCTCCCATTGAATGGCATCGGCAAATAGAGGATATGGCTTCTGGAGGAATCCTAGTCGTTGCCATTTGGTTGTCATATTCTTTGACTATCCACCTTATCTTCATTAACAAACTTTGATGACTAATGTTGGTCAAAATATACGTCGAGCCGAAGGCGAGACGTGATCCGAGCCGAAGGCGAGGCCGTCAGCGGGTCCGGGCGCAACGCCGGCGGGGGTCCGGGGCACCGCACGATTTTTTCGATTTTGGAAGATGGAGCCTTTTCTGAAATGATCTTAAAAATGTATTTTTTCCAAAAATAGCTGTTTCGGGTCGGATCGGATCATGCCTTCAAATTTGCGGTTCGGAGATTGTCTTCAGGTCGGGTCGGACTAGTTCCTCCGAGCCGGATCGGAGACGTCATTAGCTAGTCGGTTCGGTATATATGAAAGAGCCGGTTCGGATCTCCTCCTCCTGTTCGGATCGGTATTCCCTACCCTACATCTCCACTTTCCTACGGTTCGGGTCGTGGCACCCTCTTCGGTTCGGTTCGGAGATGCATCATTGGGTCGGGTCGGGGTATCAACAGCAGTTGGATTCGAGTCCTGCTCAACAAGTCGGGTCGGAGCACTGTCCCCGGGTCGGTTCGTGGTGCCACTCCTTTATGGCTCGGGTCGGGGGTACACATCCGATCCGAGGATAAATCTTGCCAGGAACTTGAAGTACTTGGCTCTCTTTCGAGGTGATAGGGGATCGGGTCAGATTGAGGTGTCAGTATCGGGTCGGTTCGGGTCCGATCCGACCCGGGCACACTTGAACCAGTGACTGGAATGAAACTTGCAGCCTTCTTGTCATCTTGTTCTGTACTCAATTCATTTCTGCGAGAAGCTCATCGCTTTTTATCTTTTCTTGTAGGCATGGAAAACGTGGATTATCTCTTCGGATTTGGTGATCCAAACAATAGAATAATAATCCAGAAAGCTGAGGATTCAATCTTCTCAGTGAAAGCACCAAAATGTTAGACCAAAAAATGGTCCTAACACCCAATTGATCGTATTTTGCAGAGAATATTGAGGAATCATGAACTAAAAACAAGAAAAGTCAATCAACACACGAAATTTATAGTGGTTCGGCGTTAATGAGCCTACATCCACTTCATAGTTTCTCATTTCATTCATGGATTACAATTACAAGGAATTTAATCACTCAATCATTCAAATACAATGAATAATTCTCTCCGAATTCATTGATTTTCATTGGAGAAGGAGGTGGTTATTGGTGGGGGAATTTGGCCATGGCTACCATGTATGAATGAAATGCCAAAAGTCCCTTCAAATGGCCATGTTGTGGTGTATTTATAGCTGTAGAGAAGCTCTGGGCAGTTCCGGTTCGGATGGGCCACGTGGCGTGACCGGAGGAGATTTCAGAAGTAGTGGAGAACGTGGAAAAGTGGCTACCAGGTCGTGCTTTGCCAAGTGGAGTCCGATCCGCAATTGTAGGAGTCGGTTATGCCAAGAGAAGAGGTCAAACTCCATGTGTTGAAGCAGGTCCAATCGGTTCGGATCGGACCCGAACCGAACCAGTTGTTCGAGCAGAATGCCTGCATGCACTTCTGTACAGAATACTTCAGGCGGTTCGGGTAGAGGGTACTCCGATCCGATCCGGGGAAGGGGATCCGATCCGATCCGAATGGAAGGATCCGATCCGATTCAAAAGGAGGGATCCGATCCGATCCGATCCGATAGGGGGATCCGATCCGGTGACATTTGCATGTATAATTCAAATTTTCCATCTTTCTATCACTCCATCCAAGTGATCACCAATCAATGTAAGTTCATACTCAAGTCCCTGGCTTTGGGTAGCCTGGTCACAAAGCAGGCTAACAAATCCTTTATTTAATTAATTTAAATTTCCAAAAAGTTAATTTTTCGTTCGAACTCCAAATCGAACCCAACGACTGTCGTCCCTAGTTAATTACCCCCATTTCGTATGCAATGGGATATGTTTCATAAGCCAATTTGACTATTAAGATCAGTTTTCGTTAAAATTAAATTATAAATTAATATAATGTTCAAAATTAATTTCAACATACATTTTAATTTACCGGGGCCACATACTGACCCAAAAAATCCTAAAAAAACAAATCTAGCTATGTTTTGACGATACAGTCCTAACAAAACTAATTTCATCCAATTTGGAAACAGTTTGAAAAACGGTCATTTTCCAGTCGATTAAATTCAAACTAAAATGACCAAACACGTTTAAATCTTCCACGCTCACATATTGATTCCAAAAATTATGAAAATTGGAATCCAGCAATAACTTAACATTTTGGATCCAACGAAAGTGGAATCGTCGAAAATAGAGGTCGTTTGCAAAATCGCTATTTTTAAGGGCTATATTTTATATAAATTCCATAGCGACTATTCTGAATTTTCAACTGGACATAACTTTTTATTCCCGCTATGAAATCTAGATTTTTCACATTCGTCGGAAAGATATTTTCAAATAGATTCAAATATTTTTGGTTTACTAAAATCCGTTTTATTTTGAATCCTGTACATTCATTTGAAATTTGAAATCGAAATTTCAAACTACCGTGCCATTTCCAATTCCTTTTATAATTAAATTAAATATTCATATTCTATTTTCGATTTAAATAAATATATACATTCTAATTCTATTTAAAATAAATTTCTAGTCGTTATTATTTAAAATAAATCATTTTAATTATTCAAAATTCATTAAAATTGCCAAAATAAAAATTTTAAATTGGTTCTGATTTTCTGGGTTGTTACATCCAATTTATATGCCTATCATGATACTTTTACTCATTTATATGCTAAAGTAACTGGACTCGCCAGACTTTATGTCTGACCCATTTTGTTTCCTTTTCTCTCCCTTCCTTTTCTCCCCCCTGGTTCTCAGGGTGGGTATACTCAGGCTTGATTAGGATTCTCTCTTCAGTTTCTGCTTGGAGCTGCTTAGATGTACCGCTTTGATTACCTGTCTATCTTGATATGGCTATTTTTGGGGACTATGATTTTATATTACTGTACTTTGATGATTTTAGTACAAGGCAGATATTTTAATTTGATGTAATGGGTTTTCTATTTTTTAGACTTATGTTGTAACTGGATTTTGGACCACGATGTTTTCTGTTTGAAGAATAAAAGGTTTAAATACCGATGTGATTTATATCTATCTTGTGATGTTTCTGTTTACCTATAACACTTTACAAAACTTAATGCGTTCAGTTAAAGAGTGACATTAACGGACGTGGGGTGTCACATTTGGTATCAGAGCTGAAGGTTACCAAGCCAGATAAAAGTTTTGAAAATTGTTTTCAAAAGGTTTTAAAAAGAAAATATTTTCAAAGAAAATTCTGTTTTGCAAAACATATTCCCCAAAGCCATATGAAATATCTTTCGATTCTCTGTTTGAATCCCTTCTCCTTTTCTTTTCAGCATGTCTGGGGAACTGAATATTCCTGAGGGCATTCAGATACCGGCTTGGTTCGGTAGGTATCTTGAGGCTACGACGCGTGCTGGAGGCCAAGCAGACTCCCCTCCCCCAGCTGCAGCCGCTGTTCCTCCTCCTCCTCCACGAGTAGGTAATTTTTCCAAGATATGCAAGGGTTTCTGTGCTATGGGAGGAAAACCTTTCCTAGCAACTGAGACTTTTGTAGGAGCTAGGAATTGGCTTAAAGAGACGGAGGATTTGTAAGGGATTATTGAGGTTGACGACCGTAGGAAGATTCAGTTGGCAGTTTGGCAGCTGAAAGATGAGGCTTTATTCTGGTGGGAAGTGATGCAAGCAGGGCATCAAGTTGAGACTTAGGATGATTTCCAACAGAGATTCAAGATGGAGTTTCTTTCTTAGGCAGAAGTGAGTATGCAAATGGAAAGGTTTCTAGCACTTAAGCAAGGAGCCATGTCTGTCAAAGAGTATGTCAATAAGTTCAATCAATTGGTGAGGTTTAGAGCTAGTGAATACCCCGCACAAGAAAGGTTTATGGTTTGCAAGAGGGCTGAATGAACCCCTCCAAGGATTGGCTATGTCTCATATTCCGATGAGGGCAACTTTCTTGAAACTCGTTGATATGACATTGATGCACGAAGAAGACAAAGGTGAAAAGAAAGAGGCTAAGATTGATGAAACATAAAACAAGAAAGTATGGCCAAGAAAGAACAACAACAACAAAAGAAGGGCGGGAAGAATGACAAAACCCGAGAAAAGAGGAAATGTCATAGTTGTGGATGCGTGGGTCATTTGAGCAAAGATTGCAGAAAAAGGAAGAATGCTTGTTTCCAATGTGGTGAGGTCAGAAAATTCACTAGGGAGCGCCCTAAGTAGCAAGGACAGAGCCAAAGAGCAGGATCTTTTGGAGGGCAGGTGCATGCTCTTGTGGTCGGTGAAGTAGATAGAGGTAGGAAAGTTTCTGTTGAAGGTTTGATTTCTCATTCCGATCATCCTGTTAGACCACTTTTTGATTCTGCCATTTCACATTCTTTTATATCTGATTCTGTGGTTGAGTCTCTGCACCTTAGTATGGTTTTGGATCCTATTATTGTCTCAAACCCCATTTGGGGCACGACTCATCTGTCTATGATTTGTCAGAGTTTGAGGATATTTGTGTTGGGCGTCGAGTTTAAGTACGATGCATATGTGCTTGGTTTCATGGGCTTTGGTTTGATTCTAGGGATGGATTGGCTAGCCATGAATGGTGCCATTTTGGACGGTGAGAGGAGGATCGTTAGACTTTTGACTTGCGATGGGAGGACTCTCAAGATTTCTTGTGACCCTAAGGGGTCTGTCATGCTTAGTTTCCTAGAGTCACTTGATGCACCTATTAATTATCTACGATATGTATCAGTAGTCTGTGAGTACTCTAATGTTTTTGAGGAGGTTCGGGGCTTACCTCCGAGGCACGAGGTTGATTTCCGAATATACTTGGTGGATAGTGCAAAGCTAGTTGCATTACCTGTGCGCCGTATGGATTCGAGAGAAAGGAGGGAGCTTAGTAAGAAAGTTGGGGAGCTACTTGATAAAGTATTTATTAGGCAAAGCATATCGAAATGGGGTGCTCCAGCCGTTTTTGCGACTAAGGCAGATGGCTCACTTCGCTTATGTGTCGATTACAGGGAGTTGAATAAGCTCACTAAGAAAAATAGGCACCCATTTCCGAGGATAGATGATCTGTTTGACTAGCTTGTTGGTGCATCTGTTTTCTCTCGGTTAGACTTGGCCATTGGGTTTCATCAGTTGAGGGTGGCCGAGGATAGTATAAACAAGACCGCTTTTAGAACTTTAAATGGTTTCTTCAAATGGCTCCTCATGCGTTTTGGGTTGACGAATGCACCTGCCTATTATGTGGATCTGATGAATAGGATGTTTCGGGAGTTTCTAAAGAAATTCGTTGTGGTATTTGTTGATGACATCTTGATATTCTCGAAGAGCGAGGAAGAGCATGTCTTACATTTAAGGCAGGTTTTGAAGACTCTCCGATGCACCAGCTTAAGGAAAAATTCTCCAAATGTCATTTTTGGAGAAAGGAAGTGAGATTTCTAGGGCATTTGTTCTCTAAGGATGGGATAGTAGTGGATCCTGCGAAAGTAGTTGCAGTTCAAGATCGGAAGATTCCAAAGAATGCAACAGAGGTGAGGAGTTTTCTTGGTTTAGCGGGCAATTATAGGAAGTTCATTATGGACATCGCAAAGATATCAGTCCCACTTACCAGACTAACGAAAAAGAATCTGACTTTTTCTTAGGATATTAACTGTGAGGATGCTTTTCAGCGGTTGAAGAGGGCTCTGACAACAACCCAAGTCTTGACTTTTCCAGATGGGAACAAAGTGTTCACATTATACACTGATGCATATAGGACAAGGCTTGGTGCTGTTTTGATGCAGGAGGGAAGGGTAGTATGTTACGGTGGTAGACAGTTAAGAGTTCATGAGAAGAAATACCCTACCCATGACTTAGAGTTGTCTGCCATAGTATTTGAGTTTAAGTCTTGACGCCATTATCTACTTGGAGATAAGTTCGAGTTGTATACCGACCATAAATCTCTCAAGTATTTTTTCTCGCAGAAGGATCTTAATTTGAGGCAACAGAGATGGATGAAGTTCCTAGCATCCTATGACTTTAAGATTGTTTATATCCCCGGTAAGGGTAATGTGGTGGCGGATGCACTAAGTAGGCAGATGATGACCTTGAGTCCTCTTTTTGTATAGAGGCGGAGCTTGGAGTATATATCGACTTTTGATTTTGGGCCCTCTACCGAGTTTACACCTGGTTTATTGGCATCGTTAGAGGTGTGACCTACTCTTATGGATCAGATAGGAACTTCGCAGCGAGAGGACCCACAGATAGCAAAAATCTTAGATAGGCTCAGTAGAGGGGAGACTTCTAGCCACCTTAGTAGATATTTCATATATGATAGAGGGAGGTTGCGATGAGATGGAAGGCTTTGTGCTCCCCGAGTTGGGAGTCTGTTGAAGACAGTGCTTGTGGATGCCCATCATTCTAGGATGACTATTCATCCCGGTGGTGATAAGATGTATAGGTATATGAAGAGGGTTTTCTTTTGGGCTGGGATGAAGAAAGATGTAGCGGACTTTGTTTCTCGACGTTCGATTTGCCAGCAAGTCAAAGCTGAGCAAAAGAAGCCCGGTGGTTTACTTCATCCTTTGGAGGCCCCACAATGGATGTGGGAGAGCATCTCTATGGATTTCATTGATGGTTTACCCAGATCGAGGAAAGCTAACACCATTATTTGGGTTATAGTTGACAGGCTTACTAAGAGCGCCTATTTCATTCTTGTTAAGAGTAAGAGAACGAAAGTATGGCCGGCAACATTTTATCTTCGTGAGATAATCCGTCTACATGGAGTACCTTACAGTATAGTGAGTGGTCGTGACCCCATATTGACCAGTTAGTTTTGGAGGAGATTGCAGGAGGCATTAGGTACACAGTTGTGTTTGAGCACCGCTTATCACCCTCAGACCGATGGGCAGACAGAAATGGTGAATAGAGTTCTTGAGGATCTTTTAAGACTATGTATCCTAGACTTCGGAGGGACTTAGGAAGAACATCTTCCTTTGGTAGAGTTCACCTACAACAACAGTTATCAAGCTAGTATTGGCATGGCACCCTTCAAGGCATTGTATTGACGACCTTGTAAATCACTGACTTGTTGGTGGGAGTCTACATATAGGCTTCTACTTGGACCTGAGATAATTAGAGAAACCTCAGAGAAGATTGATCTTATCCGCAGACGCGTGAAGACAGCTCAGGACAGGCAGAAGTCCTATGCAGATAAGAGAAGGACCGATATTGAGTTTGAAGTGGGAGACATGGTTTTCATCAAGGTATCTCCTTTAAGAAATGTGGTTCGCTTTGGATCTGTAGGGAAATTGGCACCAAGGTTTGTAGGGCCATTTCCCATAATAGAAAGGATTCGCCAAAGGGCATATATGGTGAAGTTACTAGAGAGATTGGCAGGTGTTCTTGATGGTTTCCACATTCCTCATTTACAGAAGTGCCTGCATGATACCGCAGAAGTAGTTGAGCCGAGTATGCTTAAGGAAGTAAAGGTGGAATGGGAGGCGACAGCTAGATGAGTTCCTACCCATATTCTTGGATCAAAGGTTAAAAAGCTATGCAATCGAGTGGTCAAGTTGATGAAAGTTCAATAGGGAGAAGACCCCGAGGATGCAACTTGGGAGACTGAAGACAAGATTCACGCTTCGTACCCTTTTCTTTTCAAGGCTATGTTCTTAACTTCTCTTTCCAACAAGTGTGTGGCCCGTGCTACGCATACGGGCATTGTCGATAACTACATCTTTGTTAAAAGTTTCCAATGTAAGCAATGAAATAAAGAAAATTTATTGAATGGAATATTGTAGTTTTTAGTTTATAGTTAGGTGTAGATGCATATATAAATATATTGTCCAATTTTGCAATTTGAAAACTAATTTGATGTGTCTTATTATTGTATTTTATGCATGCATACATGAAAAAATCAATCATTTATCTTGTTTAACATGCATAAGTTATGCACGTCTGACGTATATGTAGAAAAATTCTACTGAATATGAAGATGAAACCAAAATTGAATTGTTGATGCCTTGGCTTACGCTTGCTCCATCATAGCTAATTAATTTTAGTTTATATCTAAAAAATTCTGCGAGTTTAGTTATATGAATAGTACATAAAACATTTCCTCTTCTCATTTTTCACGCTTGACGCCGACATCTTAATATTTTTTTATAAATGCTAGATTAAAAGAAACAATAATGATTCAAAACCGTAGATTAATGCGGTTTTAAAAGATCAAATTTGTTAACGCATTAAAAATAGATTGTTGCGGATCAAAATATTAATCAACTGTTGCACATTAAAATATGGGGATTGTTAATGACACGCCCGATTCGGTTAAGGGGTGTCATTTTGTTAAGGGGAAACCGACGGTGGAAAATTTGTTAAGGGGCAACATCAGGCAAACTTTTACAGGACAAAAATAACCCTGTAAAAACGGTAAGAGTATACCGTTTTTATTTAATAAAAACGGTTTCATTAGACCATTTTTTCTATCTTTATAAGAAACTTTAACAAACAACGAAAACGGTAAGAGTATACCGTTTTCAGATTAAGGGTATTTTGGTTTTATTATTGCGAATTGTTAAGGGGTGTCTAGCCTGTAGTGTACGCCCCTTAACAAAATTTTAAAAAGTGATTTTCGTGACACCCCTTAACCAAAAACGGGGTGTCATTAACAATCCCCTAAAATATTGGCTTTATCAAGCACTACAAATTTATTTAGTCGTCGTGCGTTAATGTAAAAGCCATTGCACATTAAATTATGGGATTTGTTATTGACACTCCAATTTATGTTAAGAGAGGGCCAAATTTCAAGGACACTTCACTTTTTTTTTAAAATTGTTAAAGGGATCAATATATGTAACTAATTTTTTTAACTTCTTACACTTTTACCCTTACTTTTATATTAAAAACTTACGCACCTTAAAATCATCAAACCCCTAAATAAAAAAAATTAAATCGTTTAACTGCAAATAAGGTTAGGGAATAGTTGATATCATATGCATATGATTTAATAAATTGAAATTAATAAACTGAAATTATATCAAAACCTTAACAACATGTGCATACGATTTAATAAACTGAAATTAGATCTTACCATTACATTACATAAATAAACTCCAACATAACGCTCACCCTCCGGTGTCAATATCATATTATTTTATTTTTTGATCATGTTTTTTTGGTTATGGCTTGATTTCTCCACAACTGATGGTGTGATTAACCATTAAAAATTAGATTAATGAACAGAAGAGTGAAATTAAGCCTAAATGGTTAATAAGATAAAATTATCTTTATTTGTTAAGCTGCTACTTCGTTCATTGGTATTCCCCTTGATAAATAAAAAAAAATTGGTTTTTTTAATAATATTTGGAGTGTCAATAACAATACCCTAAAATATTGAGAGACATAGGACAAAACATATATCATTGCATCTCTCTTTGCATAGTTTCTTTTTCATGCATTTAAGCATGAATATTTCATTCGTATGTGGTGGACAATATATTTATTGTGTAGTTTTTGCATTCATGTTTAACATTTACCAACTTAATATATATTTCCATATATGCTGTACAATGCATGTTTGCATGAGTACGTGCATTCACCAACTTGCAATGCATTTTGTTTTGCGTGCATAAGATACACCATTTGGATGTGAGGGATAATCCATATTTTGTGCAACTTGCACCCCATCAACATAACATACATTCTGTATAGCATGATATATATACTTCTATATTATTTAACATAATGGCACGGTTCTCTGCCAGAGCAAGTAAAAATACACATTTAAATAAAATTACATGCACCAAGTCATATACTATTGAATATACTATTAAGTAATATACCATCGTACATAGCACATGAAAATTGTAGTAAATAACAAAGCACTATAGAAAACTTTTAATGTTAGCTGCCCATACAGTTTCTATAGTTTAGAACTAACATCTTGTAAAAATTTACAAATCCTTTAACTAAAATACTATCGCGTTGATGACAATCAGATTGTGCTCAGTGATGACAGGTTTCTTTCAAGAGTATACCTATAGGTGGTTGCATAATTTCTTTTATAGGTCGTCTACAGCATGCAGAAGCTCCACTACTCTTGCTGAACCATCTGATCCTCTTCATCGGACCTCTAAACTGTTACCCCAGCTCTCATCTCTCCTCAGATGCAACACTCAGCCAGGATCATCTTGAAGCCAATCAGTTCACGTTGCATAGGAACCTTGCCTTTTTTCTTCTTTTTTCTTTGTTACAATGGCTGGATGAGGTCGCTAGCGGAGAAGTTGATTGAATGCTATACAGATTTCTAACAAAAGAAGATATACTTCATTAAATATAGTTGATAATGTGAAATAAACCCAAAAAAATGAAAAATTATAACTGACAAACTATTTGATCAAAAGAAAACATAATGATAAGCTGCAACTTACAACTGGAAACAATTGGTCCATTCAATCCTTACGGTGTGCACTTTTGCAAAAGGTAGTTATAGGTGCTAAAAAGGGAGTTATATGCTACATGCGTAACCAATATATGAAACCACATCCATAATAGCTTGCATTAATATTCTATAACTCATTCCCCCTTCTTTAATAATCATTTGGACAACCATTATAATTTTTATTTTTCAAAATCAGCAAAGGAAATCTTACAATATGGTCACTTTTAAGTTCCACTCGTCCGCATTGAAACTTGATGGCACCAAATTAAATAAAAAGTTCATGAAAATATAAAAAGAACAACATACCCAAAAAAACACTCACATACATGGAAAAACAATTTGAAAACAACATTTGGCCTGCACTTGTATTTATTACATCTTCAGTAAAAAAAAAAACTACTGAATTGTAAGTTGGATTTTTCAGATGATTGATCGTGTGCATGATACAAAATATAGTGTGTTCAATACTAAAAAGTAAATGAAGTTGCTTTTGCGATAAAACAAATCCGTTCATCGAGATGTATGGAGTAAAAAAGGAGTACCTACTCTCTTGTCCATTCTAAGCATAGCATGCTTAATTATTTTCTGCCTGACATCAAATTGCAGAGTATTTTAAAACTCATGTCTAAATATTGTGTGTACTGCCCAGTAATTAAAAAACTCAACAGTAACAATGGAATTAACCTTTGAAGAAGGTTTTATTACACCAACCTTTTCCAATAAGCTTAGCACACCATCAGATAATAAAATTCTAGTTAAGAAAGAAAATATGTAAGGAACAGAAAAAATAGACCATGAGTCCAGGCTTTATAAGTTTTCTTGTATTTACTTTGAATCTAAAGCATTGGGTTCAATATTTTAAAAGGCTACTCTACACAAATGAAAACTATACAAAATTATTTAGTCCTACTCTTTTATAAGCAAACATATTGAAATTAACTTCTTAAGTTGTTTAATTTACTATAGTCTTAATATATTTTATCATGGTCATATGACAACCGCTTATATGATGATTAATCTCTTAAATTATATTCATGATCATCAATAGTAATAAAATAGTACAACAAATGAATGCCAATAAAGTATTTACACCAAGCTAATTAATTGTAAAATTCAATTAGTTCTAACAGGATGTGAATATATTCCTTTTTAAGGAAAAGAGAGGTCGGGATAAAAATATCATACGCTAGGAAAAAGAGGACCTGATTAAACATTCAATTGTCGATGATGGTTGAAGTTTCTTTGGCTGATATGGATTTGCTTTGGCTTTTCATTTTTGTGAATGAACTATAATGGAAGGTGGTTACCCCTTTTTGTGTAAGCATATCATTCAACATGTGTTTGGTCAGAAAATTGTGTCATTGCTTCATTTGTTTATTGTGCGTCTTTCACTATTGTCTTATTAGAAAACAAAATCCATCTGAGAAGAAAATTGAAGTGCATATCTACACAACTTGTAGGCTTCAAATCAGGAATATCCCTCAAGAAGAAAACATAGAGAGTTTCAGTAGGTATATATTGACCGTAAATGTTATATTTATATCAATTATCGATTTACAATAGAAGTTACTTTTATTTTAAAGGATAAGGAAATGATATATGGGTAAAAATAAATGAATGTCTCTTTGATTTTTTTATTGATTGATAATAAAATAAATTTAATGCGTAATCTAACCTATTTTCTAACATTAGTGAGGTGTCCTAACATCCAGTTTCTCCAAATAGACATCCTCTTGATTTTACATTGATTGATAATTTGTCTAGAGTGTAATCGCATTTATTTCGCAATAGTAATAAATTTTATAACCTTATGTTTCCTTAGCTATGAATGTATAGTATGACTAAGTAATAAACTAACCATCTTTAGCTCATGGATTTTCATCCAGTAAATGAAAAAAATTATACATCTAATAAATTAAGTTAAATCATACATGTTTAAAGGAAAATAAAATTTGCAACTGTTTTTTGAGGTATAAAATTTCAACATCTTGAGCTTCATTTTCTTCGCTAGTACTTAAGATTCCACATTGCTAAATAATATGAAGCTATAGATATTATTAATATAAAAGCTCATAAAGCTTGAGTTAAGATAAATATTTTGGTGAGCTTTTATTAAATACACAGTGGAAATAAATTTTTTTTCTCGCATTTGAAATTGAAAAAAGTGGATATTTCTTGATGTATATGAATTGTAGTAGAATCGATGAAGCATAAAGAGGTACTTAATTTTTTAAGTGTTAGTCAACATGTATTCGCTGTTACTATTTTTGATGTACTAATGATAAAAATCCAGTAAGAACTACAAATTGGAATTCCCCCGAGTTTTTGACCATCTTATAAATTATACAGGATTCCCATTCTAAATTGGCATTTCAAAAATACCACATTAAAACCAAGTTGAACTTATATAGAGATAAACTCCATTTTCATATAACTAACATTTCTAGAAAATTGTTTATGACTTAGTTAAAAAATATGAACAAATTTTTGAATTGGAATAGCTGTATCATGTGTTTTGTGTTTTTGCACGATCAGTTCAAGCATATTAATTGATATGGAAAAAGATGACAGCTTTTTTAATACATTTGAATTAGCCCAAGATGAATAGTAATTATTTTAATATAAAATTTATTTCATCTGTGTTTACAAAAATTAGCCGCCAATACTTCTTTACAGTATGATTCTCCCAATGAAGAAATCATCATATTTGTCAATGCATGTCACTTCATCAATATTAGACTTTTATCATCATCTATTACTATGGACTTACAGTAAATGAACCATTAATGCATACATGAGGATTTATTTTTATTTTTTAAAAAAGGTAAGTGCCAGTAGCTTGGATGCCTAAATTTGACCATAATAACAATGATTGAGAAACCTAAATTGCATAAAAAATAATGATTCATAATATGGATATGACTACCCATGTTTACGGTAAACAAAGATATGTAAATGTTGGTAAATACAAATAGTGATGGCAATTGAATTGGCAGAACATAAGTGCTGAATAAATCATGAAATATTTAGATAAAGAACTACTGATTTTGTAATCAATAGATGAAATCATAAATCAAGTGAACCTTGAGCTTGCAA
>JASFAX010000687.1:0-47500 GCA_030737875.1 Allium sativum
TTAGATTGAAATGTAAATTGATAATTTAAATTATCAAATTTAGAAATTGAGCGAGAATGGAGTATCACCAGTTTTGCTCCAAAGCGATAGTTAAATCTTTAATTAGATTTGAACGTGGAATGGTAATTAATTTTACCGATAACACTGTGGTGTTGAATATGGAGTATTACCAGTTTTGCTTCATGGGATGAATAGGTTGGGATTGGGAAATAAAATAAATAGTTACTTCGGTGTGGTTCGCTAATCTCGACTAGTAAAAAAAACCATAATTTGGTTTGAAATGACATCCAAAGGAAGATTAAAGGATAAATTTTAAAGAATTTATCTTGGATAAAATTAATGGGAACCTTTCCCTAAGAATTGAAATTTAGAAACTAGCTGAAGGTTGGTTAAGAAGAATGGTTTCCCGGGTATTGATCTGATGTTGGTTTCGGCCTTCGGGGTTAATATTTGGGGAATTGCTCTCTTGCTGATTTACGGTTAGTGACTAATGAATTGGAATGAGGCGTATGTTGTGTTTGTGTAACATTTGTTTTTAATATACGCGGGTTGTTCGGAAAGGCCGGGTTTATACCCATTCTGAATAACCGATTCGACGATATGTCGAAGATGAAGACGGTGGTCGAAGACCGGAAGTCTTCACATCGTTTGGATAATTACTGACGATCCTGATTGGGTTGTACACCCAAGAGGATGGAAATAGTTGGTGGTCGTCCAGACGTACTTGGAGATCGATGGATATGCGAGGAAAGTGCCTCCGGTTTCGTTCAGACCCAGAACGAACTTGTAAATGGATTGTGTGTCTGACATCGGATTTTATTCTGTGTTGATTGATCTCTGTTAAATATATATCTGTTTGGTGGCGGAGAATTTATTCTCTTGCTTAACGCCCATCTCTGAGACGTACGAGCTTAGAGGTTATATATCGATAGATATCAATCGCATGGCATGAATTGCCTATGTGGCACACTGAGTTGCATGAATCAAGGCTTTTGTTGAAAAGCAAAGTCTTGTGGTTGATGATCAAAGCACGGACTTTGTGGCGTAGCTTTGTGTATAGCGTGAATTCGCGAGCCTCACACCTCGGTATGAGTTAAAAACGGGATACAGACCACTGGGAGAGCACGACGTTTCTTTCTAGCTATGGTGGTGTCAGTGACTTACCAGCCCTGACATTTATATACTTTTCACCTTTGTGGTTGTTGGAATGAGGCGCCTCGATATTAGGTCTGTAAGGACCGGGAAACGTGTGTTCAGGAATTGCCAATCCTCTAACGTAAGTGAGGACCGGCCCAGCCGATTCCAGGGTTACCCAGAGTGCGTAGTCCTGAGGCATTTGCTAGAATGTCTCGAAGCGGAGAGGAGCTTGCCCCTTGCCTCGACTCATGACGGAAATCCAATTTCCAATACGTGATATTGCGGTTTTAATTGTAGAACTAGTATGGCGACATGATATATGGTACCCATGCCGTCTATGATTTATATTTATGATTGAAATTGTTTTGACACTATACACTTATTATAGTATCAAATGATTTGTTTTAAACGTACCAAGCATGTTTGGCTGTTATAAGGTAAAACCCTATCCTCCGGCTTGTGTTGCATTGTGTGATGGGACCTGGGTCTTATAATAGCTTCATTTTTCGAAAAAGCATTGCGTTGTTTATCCTATGCACTGGTATTCTTGGGAGGAAACCCGTTCCGTGTTATACGGCGTGGTCCCTTGAATTACTCTCTTTTAAAGTAAAGTTTAAATAACTGTTTTAGTTCTCACACCAGTCACATGACTGACCTGGAGTTTATTGTTTTAACCTAAACTCTGGGTGCCCCTATTTTCGACACGGGCAGCTAGTAGTTTTGGTTTTGCAGATTCATATTCACAGGATCCTGGTTTACAGCTGGAATGATATCCGGAAAGCTTTGTACCCGTATATCACCTTCAGTTGTGCTTTGTATTATTTTTCCGCTGCTATGTAATTTATTGTAATCTCTGATATTTATCGAATGTAATTTATTCATTTATACTCTGTATATTCTTGTATTCTGATGGAATTGTTGTAATAACAATGAAATGTTCTTCCGTCTGCATTTTGTTTTGTCTTGTCCTCACAGTAGTTCGTTCTTTCTCATCTCTTCGGAGACCGGGGAAGTTCGGGTCGCTTCAGTATGCCTGCTAGTCTATCTAGAATTACTCAGTATGCCATCTGTCTTATCCTCTCTACTATATGGAACGACGCTACAAAGGTTGGCACCAACTTCCTACTGAGTCAAAGCGAACTACATTCCTCAGCAGTGACACTTTAATGAAGACCATATCCCCCACTTCAAATTCCAATTATGTTCTCCTTTTATCGGCATAAGATTTCTATTTGTCTTGAGTGGCTTTCATTCTTCGACGGATAAGATCAATTTTCTCTAAAGTGTCTCGAATCATTACCGGTCCAAATAGAAGTTTGTTCGTAGACTCCCACCAACAAGTCGGTGATCTATAAGGTCGTCCATATAATGCTTTGAAGGGTGCCATGCCTATGTTGGACCGGTAACTGTTGTTGTAGGCGAACTCCACTAAAGGAGGATACTCTTCCCAAGTCCCTCCAAAGTCTAGGATACACGATCTTAGGAGATCCTCAAGAACTCTATTCACCCTCTCAGTCTGTCCATCTATCTGGGTGTGGTATGCCATGCTCAAACGTAGCTGTGTACCTAACGCCTCTTGCAAGCTTTTCCAAAACTCACTAGTAAAGATGGGGTCGCGGTAGCTTACTACACTAGAAGGTCCCTATGCAATCGAACTACCTCTCGGAGATAAGCTGATGCCAGCCAATATGTTGTCCTCTTGCTCTTCGCAGGAATAAAATGAGCGCTCTTTGTAAGTCTATAAACTATCACCCAAATGCTTGTATTATCCTTCCTCGATCGGGGAAATCCATCAATATAGTCCATAGAGATGCTCTCCCACTTCCACTGTGGTATACCCAATGGCTAAAGCAATCCGCCAAGTTTGTTCAGCCTTTACTCTTTGGCAAGTTATGCATTGAGCTACAAATTCCACCACATTTTTCTTCATGCCAATCCAAAAGAAAATCCCCTTCATATCTCGATACATTTGTCGCCGCGCAGATGGATAGTCATCCAAGAACGATGAGCTTCCTCAAGCATTGCCTTAAGCAATTCCCCAACCTTAGGGACACATAGCCTTCCATCTTGTCTTAGCCACCCCTTATCATCCACGGTATATCTAGCAAGATGACTAGAAGTCTCCCTTCTAATGAGTTTGTCCAAGATGTTTGAAATATGTGGATCCTCTTGTTGCATAAATCCAATTCGCTCCAATAGAGTAGGCCACACCTCCAATGATGTTAATAATCCAACTATGAAATTCGTAGAAGGCTTAAAATCAAAAGTCGGGATGTACTCCAAGCTCCTCCTTTCAACTAATAGAGGACTCAAAGTCATCCTCTGCCTACTCAGTGCGTCCTCCACTACATTACCCTTGCCAGGGATATAAGCTATCTCGAAGTCGTAAGACGCTTGAAACTCCATCCACCGTTGCTGCCTTAGGTTGAGATCCTTTTGTGAGAACAAGTACTTGAGCGACTTATGGTCCATATATAGCTCAATTTTTTCTCCAACTAGATAGTGTCACCAAGACTTCAATGCAAACACTATACCAGCCAACTCTAGATCATAGGTTGGGTAGTTCTTTTCGTGAATCCTTAACTGTTTGCTTCCATAGCACACTACCCTTCCCTCTTGCATCAGAACGGCACCAAGCTTCGTGCCACATGCATCGGTATAAACCATAAACATCTTTCTTCAACCTCTGAAAGGCATCCTCACAATCAATGCTCCATGAAAAAGCCAAAGTTCTTTTTGTCCATCGGGTAAGCGGGGCTGATACTCTTGCAAAATCTTTGATAAACTTTCTATAGTAGCTCGCCAATCCGAGGAAACTTCTCACCTCCATTGCATTCTTTGGAGCCCACCAATCTTGAAATGCAACGAATTTTTCGCGATCTACTGCAATCCTGTCCTTGGGACCACATGTCCAAGGAACCTCACTTCCTTTCTCCAAAAGTGTCACTTATAAAATTTTGCCTTGAGTTGATGTGACCTGAGGGTGCATAGAACCTCTCCTAAGTCCTAAGTGTTGGGCATGTTCCCCCTCGTTCCTTGAGTGGATCAGAATGTCATCCACAAAGTCAACCACAAGCTTGTCTAGAAACTCACTAAACACCCTACTCATTAAGTCCACAAAATAGGCGGGTGCATTAGTTAGCCCGAAAGGCATAACCAACCATTCGAAGAAGCCATATGGAGTTCTGAATGCAGTCTTATCAATGTTGTCCTATGCCACTCTCAACTTATGAAACTCGTGGCCAGACCCATCTGTGAGAAAACTAACGCACCAACTAGCTAATCAAACAGGTCGTCAATTCTCGATAGCGGGTGCCTATTCTTCATAGTGAGCTTTTTCGGCTCCCTATAATCCACACATAGACGAAGTGAGCCATACGGATTAGTTGCGAAGATGACTAGAGCTCCCCATTTGGAAATGGTTCGCCCAATAAAACCTTTCTTGAATAGCTCCCCTACTTGCTTTCTTAGCTTCTTCCTTTCATTAGGAACCATGTGGCGCACTGGTAGAGCAACTGGCATCGCGTTCTCTACAAATAAATCCAGAAGTCTATCTCACCCTTTGGAGATAGTCCCTTAACCTCCTCAAACACATTCGGGTAGTCACTAACTATTGGCATAGATCGCAAGTCGCCAATAGAAGTATCAAATGATTCTAGAAAACTAAGCAACACCGAATCTCATAGGTCACAGGAAATTTCGAAAGTCCTACCATGATAAGAAAGAAGTCTAGCCACTCTCTTTTCGCAATCAAGGATGGCACCATAGATGACTAGTTAATCCATGCCTAGAATCAAACCATAGCCCATAAAGCCCAGCACATATGCGTCACATTCAAATTCGACACCCAAGATAGAAATTCTCAAACCCCTACACATCATGGATAAATGACCGATCCTCCTATGGGGTTTGAGACTATAGTAGTATTTAGGTATATATTTTCTACTAAAGAACTGGATATAAATGAGTGTGAAGCACCAGAATCAAACAGGGTTTGAGCAGGATAGTCAAAAAGGAAAATATAAACTTTGACCATGGCTTTCCTACCTCGATCAGGTCCACCAGTTTCCAAGCATGCACTTGTCAATAAGTTCCTGCCCCTTTCCCTTGCTTGCTAGAGCATTTCTTAGTGGATTGTCCCATCTTTCCACAATTAAAGCAAGCTCCCTTGGTCTTTCTGCAGTCTTTTACAAAGTGACCCATAGCACCGCAACCATGACACTTTACCTCCTATTTGATTTGAGCCTTGTCAGGCTTTCCACCTTTCTTTTGTTTCTTTCCTTTCTTGGGCCACCATTTCTGCTTTTTGCCTTTACCTTGAGTCTCCTCAGTCTTAGTCTCTTTCTTTTTTTCCTTGCCATTCTCTTTCATAAGCGCCATATCAACTAGCCTTTTAAAAGTTTCCCCCATCGGTATGTGAGACAAAGCAAGTCCTTGGAGAGGTTCATTCAACCCTCTCGCGCCTTCTTATGGGGCGTATTCACCAACTCTAGTCCAAACCTTGCTAGTTGATTAAACTTATTCACATATACCTTAATCGGCATGTCTCCTTGTTTTAAAGCCAAGAACCTTTCCATTTGCAGTCCCTCTTCCGCTTGAGATAAGAATTTCATGTCGAACCTTTTCCTAAAGTCATCCCAAGTCACCATCGGTTGTCCAGGTTGTGTTACTTCCCACTGGTAGGAAGCCTCATCCTTAAGTTGCCATGCAACCAGTTGTATTTTCCTTCGGTCCTTGACCTCAAAAAGTCCAAACAAGTTTTCTATCTCTTGTAGCCAATTTCGTGCTTCAACAAAGATTTCGGTACCACAGAATGGTTTTCCTCCCATAGCGCAGAAGTCTTTGCATAACTTAGAGGAGTTATATACTCGTGGAGGAACAGCGACTGCAGCTGGGGGAGGAGCATCCCCTTGTCCTTTGACAGGTGTCGTAGCCTCAAGATATTTACGGAACCATGTCAGTAACGGAATTCCTTCAAGATGATTAGGTGCCCTAGACATGCTAAAAAGAAAAGAAAATGGATTCCACAGGAGATCGACAAAATATTGACTAGGGCCTGAGGGGATATGTTTTTCAAAAACAGATCTTTACTTGAAAATACTTTGCTTTTGAAAACGGTTTTGAAAACTTTTTCTCTGATCTTATAACCTTCAGCTCTGACATCAAATGTGGCACCCCACATCCATTAATGTCACTCATAAGAGAATGCATTAAGTTTCATGAAGCACAATAGGTAATCATTACATAACATTTCCAAGATAGATAAAATATGCACCAGAAAATCTTAAACTTTATTATAAAAGAAATAAAGCATAGTTTCAAAAATACATCAAAACCTAGTTACAACTAGCAAACTGTCTCAAATCTGTCTTTCAAAACATCTTAGGAAATAAAATATTAGAGTACATAATGTCATATCCCATCCTAATAGCCATACTAAAGTAGAGAGCAAGTCAAAATGATACATCTCAAGAAGTCCAAGTCAAGTCCAAGTTGTAAGAGAAATCCTAGTCACTGTTGAGTGTTGCCACTCTGATGACGAGGAAAGGAAGAAAGAGGTGAAAGAAAAAGGGTCAGACGTAAAGTCTAGCGAGTTCTAGTGACTTACAATTATGCATAAAATAGGAATGTCAAGATAGGTAAATAAGACATAATAAAAAAGGCACATTGTCATAATAGATAAACTAAACAGAATAACAGGAATAAACTATAATCGAGTAATGCTTCACATTTAAATTCTAAAATAGGTAATATATGAATATATATGTGACAAGATCCAAAATCCCCGCTCAGGCCAGACCGATCTGGAACACGGATTGCGTTGAGAACACGACGCATCAGAAAGCAAACAATAGAACATTTCATTTCTATTAAAACAATTAACATCAGGGTACAAGGTATCAGAGTTCAAATAAATAATATACAGTGGAAATATAAATATCAGAGATTTAAATTACATTTAAATACATAAACATAATGTGCAACAGAAAACATCAACTACTACAACTGAAAGAAATACACGGATACAAAGCATTCCGAATATAGCTCCAGCTGTAATCCAGGATCCTGTGGAAAGAAATATCTGCGAAAACCAAAACTACTAGCCGACCGTGTAGAAAATATGGGCACCAAGAGTTTAGGTGAAAACAATAAACTCCGAGTCAGTCATGGGACTGGTGTGAGAATTAAAACAGTTAACTTTATTTTTGAAATTGGGTAAATCAAGGGGACACTGCATGTCACGGAACGGGTTTACTCTCCTGAATAATCTGAAATAAAAAAATTTATAAACAACGCGATGCTTTTCGAAAAAAGAAGCTATTATAAGACTCAGGTCCCGTCACACAATGCAACGCAGGCCAGAGGATAGAGTTTTACCTTATAATAGCCAAACATGCTTGATACGCTCGAAACAAATCATTTTGATATTACTATAAGTGCATAGTGTCGAAATCAGCTTCAAATATAAATGTATCAATCATAGACGACATAGGTACCATATATTACACTGCCATACATAGGTTTACAACTAAAACTGAGAAGTCGTGTATTGGGAATTGGGTTTCCATCATGAGTCAAGGCAAGGGATGACTCCTTCCAATTCGAGTCACCTCTAGCAAGATGACTCAAGTTTACACCTACGGGCAACCCTGGATCTTGCAGGGACGGTCCACATTTACTTTAGTGGATTGGTTATTCCTGAACAATACGTTTCCCGGTCCTATCGGATCTCCAAATGGTTAGTACGTCAACCAATCATATCTGAGGTGCCTCGCTATCCATCATCCACATAAGTATTTATGCTCGGTCTCCATACTATGGCACTACCTCTAGCTAAAAAGAAATGCATGCACTCCCTACTCTCCTTAATCCCGTTTTTGACTCATACCGGGGTGCGAGGCTCGTAAATTACCGCTATACACATAGCTATGCTATTTAAAGCCGTGTTTTGATCATCAATCCCAAGACTCTGCTTTTCAACAAAAGCCTTGATCATTTGCATCTCAGCATGCCACATTGACAATTTGTTCCATACAACTGATGTCAATCAATATATAACCTCTAAGCTCGTATGTCTCAGAGAAGGGTGTTAAGCAAGAGAATAAATTATCCACCACCAAATAGATATATATTTAATAGAAATCAATCAACACAGAATGAAATCCAACGTCAGACACACATCCATTTACAAGTCTGTTCTGGGTCTGAACGAAACCGGAGGCACCTTATTCCTCGTCCCATATGTCCAATACAAGAGAGAGGTCCTCGCATATCCGGTCGATCTCCAAGTACGTCTAGACGATCACCACTTATTACCTTGTCTTGGGTGTACAGCTAAATCAAGACAACAGTAATCATCCAAACGATGTGAAGATCTTCGGTCTTTAACCACTGTCTTCATCGTCGACTTTTAGTCGTCGTATTAGTTATTCATCATGTTAAACCCGGTCTTTTCGAATAATTCGCGTATTTTATAATCAATAATCAAGTGCTATAAAAATACATCATAGGCCTCATTCCAATCTAGAATATCTTTTTATTAAAATATTCACATCTTTAGGGAAAGGTTCCTGTTAATTTTATCAAAGATAAATTCTTTAAACTTATTCTTTAATCTTCCTTTGGATATTGTTAGATCCAAAATTGGGTCTAACACCCAAGTTGTTCTGATCTACGAAGAATTATAACTAAAATATGAAGAAAAAGCAGAAAAAACACGAGATTTATAGTGGTTTGGCGTTAACGAGCCTACGTCCACTTTATATGTAGTTGATTATATGTTGAATGCAAGTACAATCAATAGTTTCACTCGATCTCCCTCTTACAATTATGATTCTCTCAATAATTTCAGGATAACTCTAAGTAGAAACAATGGAGATATGATAATGGTGGAGTCAGATCTCTCAATTGCCAAAAAGATCCTGAAAAATGCCAAGTTTTGGGCTATTTATAGCTTATTTATACAGACGGATCACGGTCATACGTGGCACACATCCTGAGGATCTCGTACTGGTTCGTATCTTGATGAAGAAATTGTCAAATTAGCCGTTGTAGACAGGTGTCGCGAGATCCATGCATCTTGGATCGTGGGATAACGCAGTCCGTGGCCATCATTGTGTCTTCCGGGTTGGATCGGATCGTGGTAGATGGTACGGTTCGCAGAGAGGGGGGCGATCGTGATCCGTATGGCTGGTGTGACCTGGATTTGATAACTTCTGTATTTGAGACCTGATGGAGCACGTGTATCAATCTTGGTGGCTTGGTTCAAAAAGCTAGCCAACATTTTGCCCCCTCGAAGTGTGTTTTATCAAGGATGGAACATGCTTCGAAAGTTCTGAGTTGTCTTTTCATGAAGTGGCGCAAATCAGAGGTCGTGTTTGCTCGTTTGTATCGTCGCGTTGTTTTTAAAGAGTCGCATCCCTCGACTGGTATAAATATCCAGTAAAATCTTCAATCTTTTCTCCGCTTATCGGATAATTTCTATCTCTTGAACTTTTGGAAACTTTGTTGTCGAATTGCCAGGTAATCTCCTGAACTTTCACAAGTATTTTTGTGTTTTCACTTTTTTAACAATCTCTTGTCAGGTCAGATCGCCATAATACTTTATGGTCCATGATATGAGGCGCTCGTCTCGCTCCGACCTTCGGGTAGATCTTAAATATGATGGGCCAACCTTCGTTACAAGTCGATTCCAAGGATCGACCTTCTTTTTCTTTGCTAGGCTCGATGGGCTTGACTCTGCGGTCCACTGAAGTCCACGGTCCGAATAAGACAAAAAAAAAGGGAGACTAACGGTCACGGGTTTGGCTATATAAACCCTAACCCTCCTCTACTTTTTTCTTTTGTCGCCGCCGCTAGTTCCCTTAAACGAAACCCTAGCTTTTAAACCTCCGATTATCCAATTATTTCATCATTTTCAGAAAGGTAATTATACTCAAAAAGTTTTCATGTGATTTCACTCTCGTTTGTCTTGAATTTTCACTGGTTTGAGAGGAGAAAGTGGTGTAATTTGTGGTGCTCGAGGCTATATTGGCGATCGGATGATGGGTTCAGGCGTTTGCGTAATGGAGCTAGGAGGGATGATGAGGGAGAAACGAGGAAGAAGAAGAGGAGCGGGTCAGGTCAGATTGTGGGTGAGGAGGAAAGAGGAGAAAGATGAAGGAGAATGGCGAGGCAGTGGATCGTGGCGATGGCCAGGGAGCGGATCATGGTGGGAGTAAACGGAAGGAGTAGGAGTTGGAGAGCGGATCAGATCGTGGTGGTAAGCTGTGAATAGTAGGGAGTTACAGCGATCCGATCCTGTTCCCGATCCGATGTGATGCAGTTTCATGAGTTAACGCTTTTGTTGCGAATCAATGCCTACTTCACGATCTGCAGACATACCACGATCCGAACCCCGCCACGTGATCCAGTGATGTACCACGATCCAAATACTGAACGATCCCATGAACTTGTTAAATAAACATTGCAGCTTAACTCTGATATATCAATGGACAGTTAGGTTAGAGCCTTTAAGACAAACTTTCTGGATTGATCAGCAGCATAACTTAACAACGGACAACTACTAATATCTCGATGATCTTGTTAACTTTATTGATTTCTTCCTATGCAAGCACAAACACACACTTGCACTTGCACACATGGGGGACGGGTAATTATATTCTAATTTCCCATGTTTACTCGCCTAAACTGTAATGTCGAATAATTGTTCTCCTTCAAGATCTGAAACAGAGATGGACCCCGAGATGTCTGAGCACCACAGCCCCGAGGTTCTTCCAATTAATCCAGAGGGTGAGGACTCTGAATCTGAATATGAGGCAGAAACAAAATCGGATTCATCTGAGAGTACCTCGCTTGATGAGGAGTCCGAAGTGGATGACCGAGCTCCCGATGAGATTCCTGGTGCACTAGAAACAGAGAAATTCAATGACTCTTTAGCTTCCAAACTAGACGACATAAAACTTAAGAAAATCTGCTTGAAACACAGGATCCCCTGGGATGATGTGAGAACGCCTGGAAGCGAAAATAGACCTCATCTGGCTCCGGAAGGGTATATGACAGTCAGCCGACTTATGTGCGGAGTAGGCGCTATTCCTCTGTTTCCTCCAATCGTCATTGAAACCTTAAAAACGATTGGGTATTTCTCCGATGCGGCTTCATCCTAATGCCTACGCAGCCCTATACACTTTATACATCGCGTATGCGGTAATCCTGCAAACTGAGCTCACGTTTAAAGACTTGAAGTTCTATTACCTTTTCAAGCATCGTTCTACAGCAACCCCAAATTTTTCTTTCTTCGAGTCGGTAATGAATAGGAAGGTCTTGTCTGACGGTTATAGCAACATAGGGGATCCCAAGGCCGATTGGTTCTATATAAAGCGACAGGCTGGATGTGCGAGAAGATGGCTTAAATCAAGTAAATTTTAAACCTTTGAATGAATAACCTGTTTAAGAAATCGAAGCGCTAACATGCTTCTTTTCTCTATGCAGATCACACCTTTCCAAAGACGGAAGGCTCGGTGTATAGTAATCGATTATCCTTTCCAATCCCAACCTATTCATCCCATGGAGCGAAACTGGTAGTACTCCATATCTAACACCCACAGTGTTATCAGTAAATTCATTTACCATTTCACGTTCAAATCTAATTAATGATTTAACTATCGCATGGAGTAAAACAGGTGGCACTCCATTCTCGATCATTTCATGAATTCGATAAATTTAATTACCTCATTCACATTCCAATCTAATTAACGATTCATTAAAACTCCATCAGGTTTTAATCTCAAAAATCATTACTTTATGATTGTTCAACTTTAGGAAAATTAATCCTACCTTTAACTGGGTTAAAGAACCAAAGTCATTTAAAACACAATCCACGATAAACCCAAATCAGCTTCCATCAACTACGGAATCTTCACGGAAAACAGATTAATATATAATCGATATAAATTCCCGTATCAGACTAATAATGTAAGTGGAATAATGACAAAGCCTTTTTAAATTCCACATATAGTAACAGTCTTCTTTTACAGAAGTCCATCTCGATTATTACCAAATCGAATTCCATTCAATTCCAATTTAATATATTAAATTGGAAAACTTTACTTTGGAAAATTTTCCATTAAATCTTAATAAAAAGATTTATAAATTCCAAATCATATCTTCACTGTTAATTGGGTAAAAGAAGTAATATTATTTAAAATATCGCTCACGATAAGCCCAAAATCCAATTCCATTTAATTCCAATTATGTGTGTTAATTGGAAACTTCATTAAATCTTAGTTAAAAGATTTATTCTTTTCCCAACTGGGTTTAAGAACAATGTTATTGAAGACACCATTCACAACAAACCCAAAATCTAATTCGATATTAAATACAAGGCTCTGAATAAAAATCATATCGGCTTATATTCAATATCAAATTCTGAAACCAACAGATATCGTATTGGGAATAACGATGTCTGTATTTTCCAAATTCCTCAACAATATCCGCATAACCAGAGAATCCAATATTAAAATATTCCGAAGATTATTTCCATTCAAATCCATTCTAATTTATACGTTGGAAAATTCTGGTTATATTAAAACCATATAATTTTTTTCCGTTCTCCATTCAAGTTGTAAAACAACTTATCCTGATAAAAATATCTTTTATCTTTACAAACGTGGAATATTTCATGCAACATAATTTCAAATCATTTATTATGATTTTACATAATTTATTCATATTTTTAATAATTTAAAAATAGGTCCTTACAGTCGGTTTCCAATATCGGCCACAGAACTACATCCATAGTGACCTTTTCCAAAACAGATTTGGACATATTTTAAAATCTAACCATTCAAATTTAAATCTCATAAATGAAAGCTCTTTTCGATACGAACCCAACGGTTCCGGTTTTAGGAGTATCCGACGGTCGGATCTCCCATTACGTAATTCGAAGTTCATGGTCGAAATTTGCGAATGGCCGCTGCGCGGCGCATTCTATTCAAACCATTTAAATATATATAATATATATTTCATCAATTTCTATTCAAAATGTATTTTATAAATTCGTTTTAAAAACGATTCCAACTTCCATTTCAATTTTAAATCAAAATTGAATATTTCTTACTAGTATAATGTCAAAACAACTATATTTACAAAACATCTAATTTTGAAATCCATTTCCTTTTCGTATTCATTATTAAATGAATAAAATTGATTGATAAATCTGTTCGAGTTAAAATGACGTTTAACTACTTAACTCGGCTTCATATTTCAATATTTTTGTGTCCATCCAAAATTGGACATCAAAATCATAATTTAATTCTTTACTGAATATTGTATCAAAATATTCGTTATTTCCGAATCAGAATGGAACTCAATCAATTACCATCTAATTTTATTTATATGGATTTCATACATCGCATGTATTCAATAATAATGATAAAAAATCATTAAACATTCAAGCAACATCCAGAGTGCATTCTACCGCTGTATAAGCATTAAAATAAATAAATAATGCTCACAACAGTCTGTCAATCAATCGATTGACATACAACTAAATATTGGGATTAGTGTATGTCAAATATCATCGCAATACCCGTGTGGGGTTTTCAGAAAATTCGCCATTATAACGACACTATTTTGTAGCACGGGAATAATGTTTATGCATTACCCCTACCCTGACGAGGCTTGTGCCATAAACAACCAATACCAATCATCAATCGCATCCAATAATCATAAATAAATAAATACTCAACATCCAATGTCATTTAAGGCGCCACAAGTGTCCATCCACGTCGTATGACATGCGAGTGTCGCTAATATCTATACAACGCTTCTAATGCAAGGGATTTGTGAAGAGTTCATATGTCGAACTCCAAAGGGAATAATATCACTACATTATGCAGTTTCTAATTTGCAACCTAAAATGCCTAACTAACTGCAACATAATAACTTAACAAAATTATTTAGTGAGCGAGTTCTCACCCAGGAGCTAAACCAAACGCTGCGACTCTTCATATGTAGAAATATTCACCGCACGCGCCATTTTGTCGTTCCCCGCACTTGAATTTGCCTCTTATGCTCTAGAATTTGCATACGGCCTCCAATCTTCACCATACTTTGTCCCCAGCACAAACGTGCTATTTCGGTCAACTTTTCCTAGTGGACTTTCTTCCAAAAATGCACCAATTTGCCTGAAATCGCAAATCTTTGCTTCAGGTCCGCGATTTTTAAATGCGTTTTTCGGACAGCTCCGAACTCCAAAATTCGAGTGTCATATCCAAATCGAAAAGAAAATCATGCTCTACAACTTTGGCACTATGGAGTTTCGGCTAGAAATGCACAGTTTGAGAGTTATTGGCTAAAGAAGGACAGGGTGTTTTATGCAAAATGGGATTTTTGTGTAAAGAGGTTTTTTTGGCCATGTGGGGCCCACAGCCGGAATTGGATGGCCATAGGGCGGCGGCAAGCTTGATCGAGCGTAGGGAGGCGGCGGCAGTGGTGGCTGGTTTGGGTGGTTTTAGGGAGGCAATAAGCATCCTAATTGATGTTATTCTAGTGAATGGTGAGTATTTATCAAAGTAATCTAGATCTTCCTTTTGTCTAAATCCTTTTATTACAAGTCTTGCTTTATACTTGTCTACTGAGCCATCAGCCTTTAGTTTTTTTTTTAAATATCCATTTATATCCTAGTTGTTTTGATCTTTTAGGGAGATCCACTAGTTCCCACGTATGGTTTTGTAGAATGGATTCTATTTCACTGTTGACAGCTTCCTTCCAGTAAGGAGCATCGGAAGTTGACATTGCAAGTTGATAAATTAGAGGTTCATTTTCTATCATATATGCATAATAATCGGGTCCAAAGGTTTTAGAGGTCATTTGCCATTTTCTCCTTTTGGGTTCCTCTACCTTCGTTTCAACATTTCTTTCATGCGAGTTTTGATCAACATTATCCTCAGGAGTATCTATATCTCTTGATCTCTTAAGAACAATAGTTTCAATAGAGGGTTTCAGATGATAAATGTGTTCAAAGAATCTAGCATTTTGAGACTCGATAATGGGGTTTTCATGAATATCATCAATTTTAGATTTGTACACCAAAAATCGATATGCACTACTATTCTGAGCATATCCAATGAATATGCAATCTATTGTTTTTGGTCCCATTTTGACCTTCTTCGGTTTGGAATTTCTACTTCGGCAAGACACCTGTAACACCCCATGTTTTCTGTTAACATTATACTAACGAATTGAGGAATAATTAATTTTAAATATGAGAATCAAGGGAAATGGGTTACGCCATTGTGTTCGTCTCGGAATTCTGGTTGAGATAGAGTCCGAGTTTGCGTAAATTGGACTTCGTATGAGGAAGTAATGGCTGTTGGAAGTTTCCAGAAATTCAAATTTAAATTCAAAAACGAATTCAGACTCAGAACTGGGCAGGGCGGGGAATTTCCCGCCCCAGACCAGGTCGACCAGGGGGTTGATCTTAGTGTCGACCTACCCTATAGATCGACTTGGGGGTCGACCTAGGGTCGACCTGGGCGTCGACCTACCCCCTCGGGCAGATTTGAATTAAGCCCAATTCTGAGCTGTTGCTGAATCATTAGGGCTGAGTTGGCTTTTTGGATGGTTCAGGTTGCTTCTAGGTTGATCGGATGGCCTAAATTAATTCTAATCTCTATATAAACACATGTATACTCAAACCCTAAACCTAATCAAAATTAGAACCATGGCCGTCATGTTGTCACCCCGCAACCTAGAGTAGCCGCCACCAACTAGAAGCAAATTAAAGCTAATCAACTCAATTCAACTCAAGTCTATAACAACAACAACGAATTTGTCTACTTCAAAGGCGAGCTAATTCAACTACAAAACACAGATCCCAGAACTCAAGACCTTCTTTGAGTTGTGAGTTCGATTTCTTTAATAAGATAATTAACAAGTTAATTAGGTTGAGTTATAATTTGGGTTATATGGCTATGTTTGTGATTCATTGGAAAAATGTGATATTTTGTGAATATATGCTAATTATTCATAATGATAGTTATTGTTGTGGATCCCTTTTTATATGACCGATCACGTATGTTCAACTTGATTCATGTCTGACATCATTTTATATGCAAGTTTGGGTGTAGATTATATGTTAGTTTCTATGTGAATTGTACACAAGTTTACATGTGAACCAAGTAAAATGACTATATGCAAGTTTAGGTAGTAATTGGATTCACATATATGCAAGTTTACACCTTTAAGTTTAAATCTATGACATACATAGTTTAATTCAAGTTTGTGACTATGGCCTATGCAAGTTTGGGTGAAAACTATATTCATACATGCAAGTTCACACCTTTAGGTCTATGTTTAGATTCATGACAATACAAAGTTCATGCAAGTTATGTTGTAATCCTTATTTGCAAGTTAGATCCATTTTGTGTGTTATGAAAATTTGCGATGTTTCTTCCCTTTTATGTGTTAGACTAATTTCTAGTCTAATATATATATATATGTATATGTCATGATAAGCGAACGAACAACGTGGGGACGATGGGGGTAATATTGAATATACACATAGTGAGAATTGGCATGTAATGGCCTTAAAAGGCATACAATTAATTTGAGGCTATAATTGGTATAATTTGTATACCTGAAAATAAATGGACATAATTTAGGTGACAATTATGGACATAAGTATATTTGGAATTTATTGACAAATTTGAATAAGGATATTAATCCACTTTGGGGTTAAATGAAGATATGTAATAATTAACTGCCTGAGACACGAGGTAAGACTCATTTGTGTTGTAAGACTGCCCGGACCCGCCCGGCAAATCCAGCAACCACAAACAGTAGTCTAATGTGAGAGGTCAAAGGCACAAATTAAGTGCGTAACGATTATAAAGACATGAGGTTAGGCTCTTTTGCGGTATAAGACTGCCCGAATCCGCCCGACAAATCCAGCAACTGCAAATGTCAGTCTAATGTAGGAGGTCTTTACAAGGTTACAGTCCTAATGAATTAAGTAGCACTTAACCAGATAAACATGTGGTGGGGCATGGGGGTTAAGTGGGTGGCTTGTGAAATACGATTAGAAACACTTAACCAAGTTGAAACATGTAAGAAGACATGAATAAGAAGGGGTTAAGTGGGGTGTACTAGAGGGGACCAAGCATAGGTGGGAAGCTTGTGTCAGGCATGGGGACCCTTATCAGACCAGTAACCCATTAAGTATCTTTGTGGGCTCGACCCAAGTCGAGGACGGGACACGCGTACTGGGTTTGATTGTAAGAGGTCAAAACGGGTTAGCGGTGGCAACGCAAGTCCAATGGGGTCTTGTGCGTGTGTGGGCCCGGGCTGGTAGGTAAGACATTGTTGCATCGTGTAGGTATAAGCCGTGCATCTTTAGTGGTATCGGGTTGTCACTTTGGGGAATGATACACCCCACTATGGGACCAGCACAGGTATCTACGAGTTAGGAAGCCGATCGCTTGGGGGTAGTGGGTATACCTTGTGGAGATAGGGGCAGGCAGCACCTATATAGACAGCTAAGGGTACACGAAATTACTATTATGAATACTAAGTTTAGTAGGTGGGGATCAACTTTTAGGGTGTTTGGTGTGGTGCAATGTAGTAATTATCTTATAGTGATTAGGTGCGCCTTTAACGTTATCTTTGTTCATCTTATTTTCTTTGTTTGCTCTGTCATGCCCATTTGTTCACAGTCATTTCCTTATTTACCAGCTTATGCCTTATCCTAGTTACTTTAATGATTATTTTGTTAAAGTTATTGCACTCGCCTGACTTTATGTCTGACCCCTTTATTTCCACCTCTTTTCTTCCTTCCCTCCCCCCCTCCAGGTGCTCAGGGTTGGACTAGTACTAGTGGAGCTTGATTTGGACCGCTTTATATCTTTCTTTTGGAAGTTGCTTGGATTGCTGAAGTAAAGTTCAGCCTATCTTATTTATGACTATTTTATGTTGGGGTTATGTCTTTTATTTTATGTACTTAGAACTTATTTTCAAGATGGATAATAAGTGTATTTGGTTTTGTAGTTGGTTTTTGATGTGATGTAACCAAACTATTTCTCCACTGCAATAAAAGTTGTTTTTATTTTCCAAGTACCAATATATTTATCTGTCTTGTTTACTTTTCTGTTCTATACACAATAAACGCTCCACCAAAATTAAGGCATTCCCTTTGTGAGTGACCTTAATAGAGATGTGGTGTCACACATGGTATCAGAGCTGAAGGTTACCAGAACAGATAAGATATTTTGAAAAACTATTTTTCAAAAAGCATTTTCATAAAGGATACTTTCAAAAATACGTTTTAAGGAGAGTATTTTCAAGAGAAAAGTTTATTTTAAAAACATAACCCCCAAGAGCCATATATCTTTCCTTTGATTCTTTTGTTTTGAATCTTTCCTTTTTTTTCATTTCAGCATGTCTGGGGATCTTAACCTTCCGGAGGGTGTACTAATACCAGGATGGTTTAGGAGGTATTTGGAGGCTAGGGCCACCGCCGCAGGCCCAACAAATGTTCCTCCTCCCCCAGCTGCACCTATTCCCCCTCCTCCTCCCCCTCCTCATGTTGATACTTTCGCAAAGATATGCAAGGACTTTCGGGCAATGGGCGGAAAATCTTTTCACGGTCGGAGACGTTTGTTGAAGCTCGAAATTGGCTAAAGGAGGTGGAAGAGTTGTTTGGAATCTTTGAGGTAGAAGATGGAAGAAAGGTCCAACTAGTTGCCTGGTTAATGAAGGATGACGCCTCGTTTTGGTGGGAGGTCACTAATGGAGAGCGTCCAGTTGAGACATGGCCGGATTTCAGGCGTAGGTTTGAGGCAAAGTTTCTCTCACGGGCCGAAGAGAATCTATACATGGAAAGGTTTTTGGAATTGAGGCAGGGAAATCTATCAGTGAAAGAGTACGTCAACAAGTTCAATCAGTTGGCGAGATTTGGCTTGGACTTGGTGAATACACCCGAAAAGAAGGCCCTGAGATTTGTTAAGGGTTTGAACGAGCCGCTACATGGGTTAGCTATGACCCACATCCCTATAGGGCCATCTTTGAGAGACTGGTTGACATGGCACTTATGCATGAAGAGGAGAAAGGCGCCAATGCTAATAAGGAACCTGAGAAGAAAGGGGATCAAAAGAAACCACAACAGTAATAGCAGAGCAAGAAGGGTGGTAAAGACAACAATGGCAAGGGAGAGAAAAGATGCTTTAACTGTGGGACACCAGGCCATCTAAGCAAAGACTGTAGGAAGAAAAAGAAGACTGGTTGTTTCCACTGTGGCGAGGCAGGACATCTGATTAAGGACTGCCCAAAGAAAGGGCAGAGGGCAGGGTCTACCTCTGGAGGGCAGGTTCAGGCTCTCATGGCACCGGGGCAGGCAAAGGGGGCAGGTCCAGGTTCTCATGGCCCCACCGCTGCAAGAACGAGGTAGAGCGATTTCCGTTCAAAGTTTAGTTTATCTTTTTGATCATCCTGTTCGCACACTCTTTGATTCTGGTCCATCACACTCTTTTATATCTACTGCTTTAGTTGAGTCACTACACCTAAACACTAGTATAGTAGAGGATCCCTTAGTTGTTTCAAATCCAATTGGGGGCTCAGCCTATTTGTCGATGATTTGTTTGGATTTGGAAATTTCTATACTTAGCGTTGGGTTTAAATGTGATGCTTATGTTTTGGGCTTCACGGGCTATGGGTTAGTTCTTGGCATGGATTGGTTATCCAATAATGGAGCCGTCCTAGATTGTGAAAAGAGAGAGGTTAGGCTTATGACTCGCTTGGGCAACACTCTCGAAATCTCTTGTAATCCCATGAATTCTGTTATGCTAAGTTATCTAGAATCGCTTGACGCGTCTGTTGAGAATTTGCAGTCTGTTAGAGTGGTCCGTGAATACTCGGATGTCTTTGAGGAAGTAGAGGGCTTTCCTCCGAAGCTGGAGATAGACTTCCGCATATACCTAGTTGATAACGCAAAACCCATTGCTTTACCCGTTAGACACATGGCTCCAAGGGAGAGAAAGGAGCTTAGCAAGCAAGTTAAGGAGCTGCTAGAAAAAGGGTTTATAAGGAGGAGTATTTCTGAATGGAGTGCTCCAGTGGTGTTCGCAACCAAAGCGGATGGTTTACTTCGCCTATGCGTTGATTATAGGGAGCAAAAGAAGCTGACCAAGAAGAATAGGCACCCACTGCCAAGAATAGACGATTTGTTCGATCAGCTTGTAGGTGCAACAGTTTTCTCCCAATCAGATCTGGCTACCGGATTTCATCAGCTAAGAGTGGCTGAAGATAGCATTGATAAGACCGCATTCAGATACGCGGACGATTTCTTCGAATGGCTTGTCATGCCTTTCAGCTTGGCAAACGCACCCGCTTATTTCGTCGATTTGATGACTAGACTGTTCCGGGAATTTCTCAATAAATTTGTGGTGGTCTTCGTATATGATATTCTGATTTTCTCGAAGAATGAGTAAGAGCATGCTTTGCATTTAAGGGAAGTCATGGATACTCTTCATGCACATCAGTTGAAAGCAAAATTCTCCAAGTGCCACTTCTGGAGAGAATAAGTAAGATTTCTTGGGCATGTGGTGCCCAAAGAAGGGTTAGCTGTGGACCCCGCAAAAGTAGTTGCAGTCCAGGATTGGAAGGTTCCAAAGAATGCAACCGAAGTCCGAAGTTTTCTTGGACTAGCAGGCTTTTATCGCAAGTTCATTAAAGACTTTGCGAAAATCTCAGCTCCACTTACAAGGTTAACGAAGAAGAACCTGACTTTCACTTCGGATTTGGATTGCGAAGTCGCTTTCCAACGGTTGAAGAGGGCTCTGACAACAACCCCAGTTTTGACATTACCAGATGGGAGCAAGATGTTTACGGTATACACAGATGCATGCGGTACGGGACTAGGCGCTGTTTTGATGCAAGAGGGGAAGGTAGTAGCTTATGGTGGAAGGCAGTTGAAAGTGCATGAGAAAAACTACCTAACCCACGATCTAGAGTTAGCAGCCATCGTTTTTGCGCTTAAGTCTTAGCGCCACTATCTCTTAGGTGAGAAATTTGAATTGTATACTGACCATAAATCGTTAAAGTACCTTTTCTCACAGAAAGACCTCAATCTAAGGCAGCAAAGATGGATGGAGTTTCTTGCCTCATACGACTTTGAGATCTCCTATACTCCTGGCAAGGGCAATGTAGTAGCAGACGCCTTAAGTAGAAAGAAGATGACCTTAAGTCCTCTCTTTGTAGAAAGGAAAAGTTTGGAGTACATAGCAAATTTTGATTATAGACCCTCTATTGATTAAGTGACTGGCTTGACGGCAATGCTAGAGGTGCGGCCTACTTTGTTGGACTCAATAGGAACCGCGCAACGTGAAGACCCTCAGCTAGTTGATGTGATAGATAAGCTGATTAGGGGAGAGACTTCTAGTTACCTCAATAGATACTCCATCGATGATAAGGGTTGGTTGAGACGGGATGGAAGACTATGCGTCCCACAAGCAAGAGATTTGGTGAAGATGGTTCTGGAAGAAGCACACCATTCCAAGATGACCATACACCCCGGTGAAGACAAGATGTATAAAGATATCAAAAGAGTTTTCTTTTAGAATGACATGAAGAGGGATGTAGCTGAATTTGTTTCGAAATGCATGATATGCCAGCAAGTCAAGGCGGAGCAGAAGAAAGCCTGGTGGTTTGCTTCATCCTCTAGAAGTTCCGCAATGGAAATGGGAAAGCATCTCGATGGACTTTGTTGATGGGTTACCTAGGTCAAGAAGGGGCAATACCGGTATTTGGGTAATAGTGTACAGGCTCACGAAAAGCGCTCATTTTATACCTGTCAAGAGTAGGAGGACCGCCTCGTCTTTAGCCTCCATTTATCTTAAAGAGATAGTTCGACTCCATGGGATACCCTCCAGCATAGTGAGTGATCGAGACCCTATCTTTACAAGTGAGTTCTGGAGGATTTTGCAAGAGGCTATAGGCACACAACTATGTTTAAGCACAACCTATCACCCTCAAACCGATGGTCAGACGAAAAGGGTGAACAGAGTACTGGAAGATCTTTTGAGACTGTGCATTCTTGACTTTGGAGGATCTTGGGAGGATCATCTCCCTTTGGTGGAATTCGCTTATAAATAACTACCAAGCCACTATAGGCATGGCACCCTTCGAAGCTTTATATGGAAGGCCATGTCGATCACCAACTTGTTGGTGGGAGTCCACAGATAAACTTATACTTGGGCCAGACATGATTAGAGAGACTTCAGAGAAAGTGGACTTGATACAAAGAAGAATGAAGACTGCCCAAGATAGACAAAAATCCTACGCAGACAAGAGAAGGACCGACCTTGAGTTTGAGGTTGGGGATAAGGTGTTCCTTAAAGCATCTCCTTTGAGGAATGTCATTCGCTTTGGGTCCATAGCAAAGTTGGCACCACGATTTGTAGGACCATTTCCTATCATCGAAAGGATTGGGACGATGTCCTACAGAGTAGAGCTACCTGAAAGACTGGCTGGAGTTCATAATGTTTTTCATTTGTCTCAGCTACGAAATTGCTTACATGAGTCGGCAGAAGTTGTGGAGCCAAGCATACTAGAGGAATTCGAAGTGGAACGAGAAGCGACTGTGAGGAGAGTTCTAACTCCTATCTTGGGGATGGAAGTCAAAAAGCTACGCAACCGTGAAGTCAAGCTTGTCAAAGTTCAATAGAGCGACGCCGAGGAAGACGCAACTTGGGAGACTGAGGCCAAAATACGTGCAGCCCACCCTTTTCTTTTTGAGGGTACATCGTTGATCTCTTTTTCCTTAAGTTTATTCAAGCTTGTATCTACCTTTTTAGTGTATCTCCTCGGTCATATTCTTTATCCTTAGGTAGAGACCAATGGATGTAAACATGTATTTGAAACATGTTATGATTGATGGATGCTAGTGGATGCAAGTGTTTGCTAGTGGTTGCTCGTGGATGCATATACACACATTAGGCACTAGACCGGCTCAATCACTTTCATACTGCATATGAATGTGTGCTTATTTAGGTTAATGGATGTATAATGGTTGTGTTATCATATGGATGCTGCATTCGGATGAATGGTTGTGCACACATGTAGAAATAATATGTATCATTAGGGATCTTTTGCATACATAATGGACGCATGGCACTATCATGATTTGCATTAAGGAGGTCAACTGAATCAGTAGACCGCCTGATTTTTCATTAGATACGGACATGCACACACAATGTGCATATAAACATGAAAGCATTAGAAGTCTGTTAAGGACAATGGATGCCTGTGTTTGATGGTTGAGTTGATGGACGATTGGATGGTAGGATATGTATTCTTCGTGACTTGAAGATTTCGGGGTCGAAATCCTTTAAGGATGGGAGAATGTAACACCCCGTGTTTTCTGTTAACATTAGACTAACGAATTGAGGAATAATTAATTTTAAATGTGAGAATCAAGGGAAACGGGTTACGCCATTGTGTTCGTCTCAGAATTCTAGTTGAGATAGAGTCCGAGTTTTCGTAAATTGGACTTCGTATGAAGAATTTACGACTGTCAAAAGTTTCCAGAAATTCAAATTCAGACTTAGAACCGGGAAGGACGGGAAATTTCCCGCCCCAGACCAGGTCGACCTACCCTATAGGTCGACCTAGGGGTCGACCTACCCCTCAGGCAAATTTGAATTAAGCCCAATTCTGAGCTGCTGCTGAGTCATTAGGGCTGAGTTGGCTTTTGGATGGTTCAGGTTGCTTCTAGGTTGATCGGATGGCCTAAATTAATCCTAATCTCTATATAAACACATGTGGACTCAAACCCTAAACCTAATCAAAATTAGAACCATGGCCGTCATGCTGTCACCCCGCAACCTAAAGTAGCCGCCACCAACTAGAAGCAAAGTAAAGCTAATCAACTCAATTTAACTCAAGTCTATAACAACAACAACAAGAACTAATTTGTCTACTTCAAAGGCGAGCTAATTCAACTACAAAACACAGATTCCAGAACTCAAGACCTTCTTTGAGTTCTGAATTCGATTTCTTTAATAAGATAATTAACAAGTTAATTAGGTTGAGTTATAATTTGGGTTATATGGCTATGTTTGTGAATCATTGGAAAAATGTGATATTTTGTGAATATATGCTAGTTGTTCATAATGATAGTTTTTGCTGTGGATCCCTTTTTATATGCCCAATCACCTATGTTCAACTTGATTCATGTTTGATATCATTTTATATGCAAGTTTGGGTGTAGATTATATGCTAGTTTCTATGTGAATTGTACACAACTTTACATGTGAACCAAGTAAAATGACTATATGCAAGTTTAGGTAGTAATTGGATTCACATATATGCAAGTTTACACCTTTAGGTTTAGATCTATGACATACATAGTTTTATGCAAGTTTGTGACTATGGCCTATGCAAGTTTTGGTGAAAACTATATTCATACATGCAAGTTCACACCTTTAGGTCTATGTTTAGATTCATGACAATACAAAGTTTATGCAAGTTATGTTGTAATCCTTATTTGCAAGTTAGATCCATTTTGCGTGTTATGCAAATTTGCGATGTTTCTACCCTTTTATGTGTTAGACTAATTGCTAGTCTAATATATATATATATATATATATATATATATATATGTCATGATAAGCGAACGAACAACGTGGGGATGATGGGGGTAATATTGAATATACACATAGTGAGAATTGACATGTAATGGCCTTAAAAGGCATACAATTAATTTGAGGCTATAATTGGTATAATTTGTATACCTGAAAATAAATGGACATAATTTAGGTGACAATTATGGACATAAGTATATTTGGAATTTGTTGATAAATTCGAATAGGGATATTAATCCACTTTGGGGTTAAATGAAGATATGTAATAATTAACTGCCTGAGACACGAGGTTAGACTCGTTTGTGGTGTAAAACTGCCCGGACCCACCCGGCAAATCCAGCAACCACAAACGGTAGTCTAATGTGAGAGGTCAAAGACACGAATTAAGTGCGTAACGATTGTAAAGACACGAGGTTAGGCTCTTTTGCGGTATAAGACTGCCCGGACCCGCCCGACAAATCCAGCAACCGCAAATGTCAGTCTAATGTGGGAGGTCTTTACAAGGTTACGGTCCTAATGAATTAAGTAACACTTAACCAGATAAACATGTGGTGGGGCATGGGGGTTAAGTGGGTGGCTTGTGAAATACGATTAGAAACACTTAACCAAGTTGAAACATGTAAGAAGACATGAATAAAAGGGGTTAAGTGGATGTACTAGAGGGGACCAAGCATTGGTGGGAAGCTTGTGTCAGGCATGGGGGCCCTTATCAGACCAGTAACCCATTAAGTATCTTTGTGGGCTCGACCCAAGTCGAGGACGGGACACGCGTACTGGGTTTGATTGTAAGAGGTCAAAACGGGTTAGCGGTGGCAACGCAAGTCCAACGGGGTCATGTGCGTGTGTGGGCCCGGGCTGGTAGGTAAGACGTTGTTGCATCGTGTAGGTATAAGCCGTGCATCTTTAGTGGTATCGGGTTGTCACTTTGGGGAATGATACACCCCACTATGGGACCATCACAGGTATCTATGAGTTAGGAAACCGATCGCTTGGGGGTAGTGGGTATACCTTGTGGAGATAGGGGCAGGCGGCACCTATGTAGACAGCTAGGGGTATACGAAATTACTATTATGATTACTAAGTTTAGTAGGTGGGGATCAACTTTTAGGGTGTTTGGTGTGGTGCAATGTAGTAATTATGTTATAGTGATTAGGTGCGCCTTTAACGTTATCTTTGTTCATCTTATTTTCTTTGTTTGCTCTGTCATGCCCATTTGTTCACAGTCATTTCCTTATTTACCAGCTTATGCTTTATCCTAGTTACTTTAATGATTATATTGTTCAATTTATTGCACTCGCCTAACTTTATGTCTGACCCCTTTATTTCCACCTCTTTTCTTCCTTCCCCCCTCCCCCCAAGGTGCTCTGGGTGGGACTAGTACTATGGAGCTTGATTTGGACCGTTTTATCTCTTTCTTTTGGAAGTTGCTTGGATTGCTAAAGTAAAGTTCAGCCTATCACATTTATGACTATTTTATGTTGGGGTTATGTCTTTATTTTATGTACGTAGAACTTATTTGTCAAGATGGATAATAAGTGTATTTGGTTTTGTAGTTGGTTTTAGATGTGATGTAACCAAACTATTTCTCCGCTGCAATAAAAGTTGTTTTTATTTTCCAAGTACCAATATATTTATCTGTCTTGTTTACTTTTCTATTATATACACAATAAACACTCCACCAAAATTAAGGCATTCCCTTTGTGAGTGACCTTAATGGAGATGGGGTGTCACAACACCCCCACACTTTTAAGTATTTATTGTATGGTGGTATGTTTTTCCAAAGTTCAGGGGAGTCTTAGACGTTTTCTTTCATGGTATTTTATTTAAAATATGGTTTGCCAAAAGAATAGCTTCTCCCCAAAAATTATCTAGCAAGCCAGAGCTAATAAGTAAGGCATTCATCATTTCTTTAAGAGTTCTATTTTTTCGTTCGACTATACCATTGGATTGAGCCGAATATGGTGTTGTATTTTGATGTATTATACCGCGCTCAACGCAGAATTCTTCAAATGGAAACTCATATTCTCCTCCTCTATCACTTCTAAACCTTTAATTTTTCCTATTGAGTTGATCTTCAGCTTTATACTGTTTATACGTATCGAATGCATCGTCCTTACTTCTAAGGAGATATGCATAACAATATCTTGTACAATCACCAATAAAAGTGATGAAGTACATTTTCCCTCCTCTAGTTTGACACATTTTCAAGTCACATACATCAGTATGTATTAAATCTAGAGGTTCGGTTTCTCTTTCAATATGATGAAATGAGGTTCTTGCCAATTTGGCTTCAACACAAATTTGACATTTGCAATTTGAATCAATTCTACACTTAGGTATGACTTCTAGATTGATCAATTTTTGTAAAGTACCAAATTTTACATAACCTAGTCTAGAATGCTATATATTAGGAGAGTTAATTATATAAGCAGAAGATTCAGTTTTATTCATATCATTATTTGGTACAACAGTGGTTACATTTTCTTTAAATAAGCCATTACACACATAACCCTTTCCTGCATACACACCATTCGTAGACAACAGAAATTTATCAGCCACAAAAGTCATTTTGAAGCCATTCTTGCTAAGTAATGATCCTGAATTTAGGTTCTTGCGAATTTATGGAACATGTAGAACATCATTTAGAGTAAGTTCTTTTCCAGAAGTCAATTTCAGCACAAATTTTCCCTTGCCTTCGACCTTTAATGTGGACGAGTTACCCATAAACAGTTGTTCATCATTAGTAGCTTGTTTGTAGTTTGTGAACATCCACTTATTTGTGCATATATGCCAAGTGGCTCCAGTGTCTACAAACCACTCCTTGTTGTTGCCAACAAGGTTGTATTTTGAAGTAACCGCACACAGATCCATTTTAGAAACACCGTCTGAAACGTCCGCCACATTCGCTTCTGATTTCTTCTTTTCGGGTGGGCCGCGACATTCTGCTGCTTTGTCCTTCGACTTTTTAGGATGGTTGTCACGTTTTCTTTTGTTGGACTTGTCGTCTCGATAACGCTTGTTTTGGCAACTATATTGTGAGAAATCCGTTTCTCAGAATTCCTATTATCTTCCTCAATTCTTAATCGAACTACAACTTCCTTCATTGTCATTTCCTTGCATTTGTGCTTTAGAAAATTCTTGAAGTCCTTCCATGATGGAGGAAGTTTATCAATGGCAGTAACAACCTGAAAGGATTTGCTGAGAGTCATCCGTTCATCTTCAAGTTGACAGATGATAAGTTGTAGTTCTTGAACTTGGTTGATCATATTCTTTGTATCCACCATTTAAAGTCGAGAAATTTGCAAGCGATGAACTTCTTCATACTTGCATCTTCAGTTTTGTACTTCTTTTCCAAAACCAACTAGAGTTGTTTGGATGTTGCAACAGTGCAGTATACGTTGTAAAGACCGCTGTCGAGACCATTCAGGATGTAACTTTTGCACATGAAATCAGAAATTTTCCAAGCGTTTAAGGCTTTAACTTTGATTGGATCAGGTTCCAATTCTGCAACGACAGGAGCATCTTCTGTAAGATACTTTGCAAGGCCCATGTTGTCAAGTAGAATAGCATCTTTTGCTGCCAAAGTTTAAAGTCCACTCCGACGAGCTTTTCACGCCTTTCCCCATGAGATAATGCCATTGGTGAAACTACAGATGCATGTAGAGCATTGGTCACCATCTGTGTTGGCGCAACATTATCAGTACTCTTAGACATTATCATTTTCTGCAAAATGAAAATATTGTTCCATAATTGTTAGGAACGTAGCAACGGATACGTCAAATCCGTTACAATTTTGTTGTAGCAAATAGTAATGTTTCAGAAACATTAGTAATATCATTGCAAATACACACAACCAGTAGCAAAGCAAAAACAGTAATAAATTACCGTATTATAGAGCCCAAGTCCGGCGATAGCTGTTTCCTTTAAACAATACTGCTCTCTCTACGGCGTTGAAGGAAGTTAAGCAATTGTCTCTCAAGACAAAACAGACCGATCTCTGCAATGGAGCGCTTACAATTACATAGCAATGACGAACTCAAGGTGATTGCTTAAGAACATATTTTCAGAGAAGGCGTAGAAATTTTGTCAGTGAGTGAGTTGGTTCTGGCTGCCAGTCCTTATATAGTAGCAAGGGGTGCATTTCTAGGTAGACGCGACTGTTCATACAGGCGTGCAGTAAGAAACGGTCATTTGAACATGCACTTCTGCTCAAAAATATCTGTTTCATCGCAATAAGCAGTCGACGACCCATTTGATCATGAGGCCCCAAGAGGCCTAAGGCCCTATCTTTGACAATTAAATACTTATATGAAGGTCCAATGTCAACATAGTCCCATGTCTTCATGTACTCACTTTGTTGTTTAATATACATATTGGGTTTTGGTTTATATGGAGAGACGGAAACAAACATTTCTCGATGTGGAACTTAGTTTCCTTTGCAATATTTCAACAATACCCAATCTCTTCTTCCCCAATCTCCTGATTCACAGTTATACCAAAAAAACTACTATCTAAAATTATTATTGTGGGGCTGTTTCTGCTGAGGTTTCTGGTTTCCCTGTTTATTGCAGTTTTGACTAAGCTTGCGATTTTAATTCTTAAAATTTTTGGGATTCGGTTCCAAAACCGCAGCTTTCATAGCATTGCTTGAAACAGCAAGCACTTCTTTTTTCAAATCATGCTTACGAGATTCCTCCTCAATACAGAGGTGAGTAATCAAATTTGCAAAGAGAATTCCATAGTTTTATGTTTAATGGCATTTCTTAATTCTTTCCATCAAGGGGCAACTTATCAATTAATACTGCAACTTGAAACTGTTCATAATTTGTCATACCTTCGCAGACGATCTCATGAGCAATTTTCTGTAGCTTATGAGATTGAATCTCAATTGACATGTCATCTATCACCTTGAACATCGAAGTCAGGGCAACACAATTTAATCCAGCAGCTGAAGCCATTGTTTGGGATACGTCTTCAGTTTGTTGGGAACAGTGTCTTCGATCAAGTCGTGCACTAGGTCACTTTCTTGAAGACGTTACGACGTTCTACTCGAAGGTGCAAAGTAGTTCTAAAAAACAAACGCCGCCACCTTTAGGATAAAACAGATTCTCTAATCTGCAAAAATATCGACATGTTTGCACTAACAAAGTCGAGTCTGATTTGCATTCTGAAATATTGCTCACTGTATTTAGCTTTGTTAAAAGAAGAAAGAACATAAAATTGTCTGTTATATTTTATTGAAGAAGAAAGAAAAAAAAGTGTTTGTTATTCTTGTCCTATCTCTTATGCCCATCTATCATTTAAATAGGCAAAATGGAAAGTGTATGCGTTACTAAACTAACGTAATGTTAATGAATTTTAATTTATTCTCATTTAAAGCAATATTATAATAATATTATTTTTTGTAATGGCTCAGTGATGATGATGTCACGTAAATATATTACAACTGTGCAAGTATACCGACTCAATTATAATAATGACTCATATATATATTATCATTGTGCAAGTGTAATGGCTCAATTATAACAACGATTCATTACTATATTACCAGTATATACTTACAACAGCTCAATCATAATAATGGTTCATAAATATATATTAACATTGTAAACTTAAAATGACTCAATTATAATAACCCTTCATAAAAAAGATCTTCAACATAAATTATAAGTACAAAAATACGTCCAGGCTTCCAATCTTCAGATAAAGTTAGCAAGAGCTTGAAAAATACAAAAATGAGAGGATGTTAATAGCTTTTCAAACAACGAACGTATTCAAAATCGACAGTAAATAAAATAACAGAATGGAGTGCTAATGTATTAAACCATGGTTTCTACGTCTATATCCTTACAAGTGCAATGAAAAAAAAAAAAAAAAAAAAAAAAAACGATGTATGCAACTTCACTTATCATTGCAGAGATAGACGCGTACGCCCGATCAAAATCGGTCTTCTTTATTTGGTTATTTCCAACTTATATCACTATTTCTTACGTTGTTTTGTATCGTTTTTTAAATTGTATTCCCTATTCTATTATATGTCCTTGAGGCTAAAAACCCCTATTATATTAATAACTTTTGGGTTTTTTCATAAAGTTTTCAGTATTTTACCCAACAAAATGATTATTTCCATTTTAACAACTTATTTTCAACCCTAATTTCATGTAAGCATTTAAATCGGATACATATTGGAATATTCAGCTAATATTTATTCCTTTCGGCTGTTATTTCCTATATTTAAAATATCAACAAACAGTCAACGGACGTCGTACTCACCATTCAAATATTCCTGAAAAGAGAACTAACAAAATTTAACAAAGGCCAAAATAAAAATAAAACTGTTGAACTATGAAGTGAGATACCTTTCCCCCAAAATTCAATAGATACAACAAGAAAAACGATAGAAAATAAGACCTGAAAATACCGAAATCAAAATAAAGCTCAAATTTAAAAAAACCCCAACTTCGAAAATTCACCAAGATTCAAAGATGTCAAACATGATGCTAGCCGATTTCGATCGCGACGTTGGATGCTGCAGCTGTTTAGGGTTTCTGAGAAAAGCGGGGAGAGAGATGAATTCATTTACTGGCGATCGCGAATTTCTGATTCAAGACGGTTCCTTCTATGGGCCAAATGGTTATGTGTGTAATAACACTGATGGTTCGAAGAAAAAACTGGTTTCTTTTCCGAAAATTGATCGTCCGATTTGTAGGGAAAAGCCTGTCAGGGAGACTTACCATTTGGTAGCAGGAGAGGTAATAGATTGTATTTTGAGTTGATTTATTATTTCTTTTCTCATCCCTTTTCCTTTCTAACGCCGACCGTTATGTTTTCCATTGAATTTGATATTTATTGTTGAATCCTGAACAAATAATATAAGTTACGTCAGATTCTAATCATTCACATTGTAAAAAGTTGAGAGAAAAGTACGTTAAGGGCAATGTTCAAAAGTTGTTCCTAAGGCATAAAATCAATGGAACCATAAGTGTCCCTTAACAACTAATGGTGATCATCAACGAGATAAGCAAGTTGGATTAGGGGCATTATTGGCTATGGAAGATATAACAGGGAAAGTGCTACGGTGGTTATATTGTTTTTGTAATAATTTTTGATCAAGATTAATGTTTCAAAAGAAAATTTAAAATTTACATCTGAAGTTTAGAAAATCAAAATTTTCATAAGTCTTAGGTTTCAGTATTATAATGTAAAAAAAAAAAAAAAAAGGTAAACTTGAAGCGGTTTACAACTTCAGAATGTTCATCTTAAATATTTGAAACTTCTAAAACTTGCCAAAGCCGATTTTTTTCTTCTTCAGACTTGTGTTTTCTGTGTTATTCGCTAAAAGTATGAAAATGCAATATTAAATATTTTAACTAAGGTGAAAAAACATATGTTGTTCATTTCCCATATTAGTTTAATTTAGGGAAATAACCTATTTTGTTCATTCCCTTAATTAGTTCAGCTTTTGCCTTAAAACGCTATTTCGAAGCCTGTCAGCTATCAAAAATGTTTTCCCTTTGACAATTCCTATGAAAAAGATCAAACTATTATGGAGTTGTGGTTTATCTTGCATATTTTTGTGTGACAAAGCTTAACCTTTTCATAAAAAATTTGAAACTGATTCATGTTTTCCAGGTTTCTACTTCATTAGAGAAATAAAGTTCTTAATCATTTTGTATTGGCAAGCGATTTAATCGAACTATAGGAATGAGCTATCAGCTAAGTAAGGATATTTAACTGTACATAACAGCTGTGGTATTTATGCCACTAATATGTCATTGTGCAATCCCTGAGCTAGTTAAATTAGTGAGCATGATACTTATTCCATATTGTATTTTGTAAGTTCATGAAGCTAAGAATTTGTGCTGGAATGTGCCCTTAATAGAACTAATCCTTTCCTCATATTTTGTAAGTTGTCTTAATCAAATTCCACATTTGCAGGATGAAGAAGGCAACAAAATGATCAACGAGTATGTTAGAGTGTGTACTATAGGACGTGGAAGCTATGGTAAAGTGGTACGTTTCAAATTATTTAAATTGTGAGCCATTCAGATTGTACGTTTTTCTGAGTATTAGTTGATTGACAATTCCTGTATGTGATTTTACTCAGGTTTTATACCGAAACACCAATGATGGAATTCAGTATGCAATCAAGGCAAGAGTTTCTACCGTTTGAATTTTCATTTAAAACTATTTTCTAATGTATACACCCCCCCCCCCCCTTCCAAGAAAAAGCTACATATTTACACATACATGTATATGGTTTTGAATATTTTATTTTGTTCACATTTTGTCTCGGGTGTTTGTCTCGTAGATTTTAGAGACTCGACCTCGTATTGGACGAGATGAGTCCAACTCAGGTTTTTGTCTCAGAGTTCTATCTCAGGTTTTAAAGCTTATATTGGAGCCATCTTGGGGTATATGATATGTTAAAAATTGATATTATCACACAACATCTTTTATGAATTCTACCATAAAAGATAATATATTGAACTTGATTTGCAATATATCTCCATTGTTATTTATGTACAGAAGATTCATATTCATAAATCATTGTATGCTTAAACTAAAAAAATGATACAATACAGATAGATTATAGTTTATAACTTATGATCCATGTACATAAATTATTGTTAGATATAAAACATAAACAAGATCCAAAACATTAATCAATTACATGGGAGAAGGGCATACAAACTTTCATAAGTTACATGCATGTTAAAAAAATGATGAATATGAAAAACCTAAATATTGTACAACATATATAAAATATGTGAAATGGTCATACGGCAGGCAAAATGTATATAAAATGTTGAATATTAAACATGTGTTTTTACTTTTCAATTTACATACAAGAAAAATGAGCATTATATTAGACCAAAATAAAAGCAGACTTTTTCCGATTCATTAATATATCTTAAAAGGCTATTCTTCAAGGGACTCTGGATGTAACTTAGATGTCTTTCATGGGGTTATTTGATTTAGACTATTTTTAGGGTTGATTTTAGAAACTGAAAGAGGAAGGTTAATTAAGGTTATAGCAGCTAGATTTTAGTTTTTAAAAATATTATTTTGGGTCCGGCTTGGTTTAGATTCTAATCTAAAAAAAGCAAAAACCTCGGACAATATTTCATCTCCGCTAGTATTGTCATGTCTTGGCCGATATATTCGTAATGAGATTTTGTCATTTACTGATCAAAACGAGATATCGGACAAGGTATCGGGTGATATTTCCGAGATCTGAAACAATATACATGCTATATAAACATATTTAATTTATTTATGTGGGTTATCATATATTTATGTTTGGTTATTTTTTGCTAGGATACTGAACATTGGGTTTATCATTTTCTTAATTAACAACTGTACTGATTAACTGAAATTCTCTTTTAAACTCTTTTTAAGTTCAGGCATTCTACAAGTCTCGACTATCAAAGGTGCGGGTATCATCATCTGAGACTGCTATGACAGATGTCAGAAGAGAGGTAGATGCATCTGATCTTAATGTTTTATATGCTGTGCATGAGGGTTACGTAGAATATAGCATCAGTGGATTTTATAATGATGGTCTTATTGATACTCACCTATTCATTTCTCAGGTATCCATCATGAAACTGTTGGAACATCCGAATATTGTAAATCTTGTTGAGGTGATTGATGACCCTGAATCAGATAGATTTTACATGGGTAATTTATTCTTTTATACTTTTCTCTCAGACTTATTTTTCTGGAGAACTGCCATAAAAACCTTGTTTGTCTTAGAGAGAAATTTCTATGTGTGCAGTTTTAGAATACGTGGAAGGAAAGTGGGTATGTGATGCCTCAGGAGAAGGTGGTGGAATAGGAGAAATCACTGCTCGAAGATACTTACGAGACATGATTGCTGGACTCATGTATTTGCATGCCCATGTATGTTATTATATTTGGCTCCCAAATTATTCATAGCATGCAGGATGTTGTTATTATTTTAATCCGCCTTAGTTGGTCCTTGTTGATCATGTAAGCATTCATATGATAGGGTATTTGAATGAATTTTGTTTAATACATCTTTATGGGACTCTGTAAATTCCCTTACACTGTTAATGAACAAGGAATTCTGCATTGCAGTCGTTAATTGTAATTAGCAAATACATTTTATAAAAACTGAAGTCCTGGCATAGAAAGCAATCTCAGGCCTTTGGATGCTTTTATCTTGGACTGATCATGTGTTCTTTGCACCAAAAGTTTATATTGTAGACCATCTAGTGTGAAATGTCATCAACTTAAACCATCAGTATTACTGTGAACCTTTCAGTCTAGTTGATTGGCGAACCTTTTAACTCTGCAATAGTCAGCTTTACGTAATTTCTGGCAATGCCGCAGCGTGTAGTAAATTTACATGTTTCATGCTAGCAATGGTCATTAGCTACATGTATTTTTAGGATATCATACATGGAGATATTAAACCTGAAAACCTGTTGGTGACCAGAGATGGATCAGTCAAGATTGGTGATTTCAGTGTTAGCCAGGTTGTTGAGGTAAATTGATCCCTCTTTCTTTTGTCATTTCCTCTCTTATTTATAAAATATCAAAAAAAAAATATTAATATGTATCGGAAAAGAATAGCGATCTATTCGTATAAACCGTCCATTAGCAAGAAAATCATATCGAAATTCTCATCTTCTGTGATCTAAGAAATTAGAAAAGGAAATAAAAAACCCACTTTCTGCATTCTAATATATATGAAGTTTAAATATCAGAATAGCCAATATAGCCGTTTGGACTTCTTGCTGTTGTATAACCTTTTGTCACCGATCATTTTTGTTTTGCACCTTGACTGTATGGTAAGTTTTTTAATCTTGTTACCTATAAACCAATTTCTAACTATTATTAAAATTTAAAGAATAAAGATTTGATTATGAAGTGATGATGTTAGTACTGTATTTATTTTTTAATCTTCACATAGCATGTAAGAGCGAGATGGTAAATCACAGCAGTTATATTGTGGTCCATATGTTTAATTTATTTCGACTTTTTATTGTACACTTGTAAGCATTAGATGTTTTATAATTTGATGTGATAAATACATTTGTTGGGTTATTTTTCACAGTTTCTTCACGATTGTTGGAAACTATACCACAGCTTACTGAAAGAAGATTTCATTGAAAACTATGAATCATAGAAATGTTGAAAATACTAAGAATCATTGAAACATATAGATTCTGCATACGGATATTGTACAAACAGCATAGAGTTACTTTGAAAACAGAATGCAAAAAATAACTAGCTAGTACTGTTACATGAGAAATGCATTCAGAAACAGATGATTAACTTGTGTTTGCCTTCGGCCAATGCATTTATTATGATAATCAGACATGACAGAGTCTATTTAGTAAGAGTGTGAACAAGTTTAATATTCTGTGCATTACTCAAGGGGCAGCTGTATTATTTATCATATTCGAAGTAACTTTTCTCATATATCTGATTGTAAAGAGGTTGCCGCTACTGTGTTTTTTTATTTATTGTGTAAATGTTGTATCATAATCATACCATTCTCCATGCAGGATGGCAATGATGAGCTATGGAGGTCTCCTGGAACCCCAGTGTTCACTGCACCAGAATGTTGTTTAGGTAATTACTGTTTTCTATGTCAGCAAACATAAACTGTATAGTGTATATGGCTAAAATGTACACCCGTATAAAAACAGGCTTCTCTTACAATGGTAAAGCTGCCGATGTGTGGGCACTTGGCGTTACATTGTATTGTATGATATTTGGCAATATCCCGTTTATTGGAGAAAGCTTACAAGAAACTTATGACAAGGTTAATATTATGTCAACACAAAAAATTTGTTTTATTATTCCATTTTTTCCATTGAACTAAATTTATTTTTGCTACTGTCTGCCTATATTAATTCCCAGATAGTAAATGCTCCTTTGTCGTTCCCGGATGAACTTGATCCAGAGCTTAAGGACTTGCTAGAGGGACTGCTTTGTAAAGGTCAGATTCTTGAATTTTATCTCAATTATGTTCATTTTTTTGAATGTATAGATACTTTATATATTCATAGGTAGAAGGAGAGTGTTTACTCGTGATACTGCTATTAGTTTATGAGTGAAGAGATGGTTAACACCACAAAATTTAGGAAATAAGCTAATGCATACACATAAGCACCTGGCGTGCACACACAAATATATTTGCATGTATATCGACACACAAACATGCATACACCCTAGATTCATATTAAGCTGAATTAGTCATCATTATTTGATTTCACTATTCCAATTTAAGATGGCATTCCAACAATCAGCAGAAAAAAAGGTGAAATATAAAGGTGCATTGGGTTTGAAAATGAACTTTATGTTTTGCTTTTTCAACACGTGTTTCAAAATGTACAGGAGAGGAGAAGGTGGTGACAAAACGATCAATTGAAAAATGATTTTAATATATTAATTTGAAAATGACTTTTTTTTCTGTCCTTGGAGAAATATAAAATTATCTATTCTCTCTTCCTTCATTCTTTGTAATGAATATGATATTTTTACTTATCCTCTCCTATGCCATTTGCAATACATATTGAGAACACAAAGAACAAAACGTGTTTTCAAACCAGACTGACCCTAAACCTTTAATGTTGTGTGTAATTTTATGTTACATCTATAAGCTAGTATTTGATTTATCTATTTTAATCTGAAACGGGAGGCGTGATAGCATTGTATAAAATAAACACACATTCTGTAAGTGTAAACCAGTTTACCAAGAAAAATAAAACCTTGAGATATTTAGGTGACAAAATTTTACCCCCAAACGTGCGTACGTGCACATGCATGTGTCTTTTTTAGTTGTAAACTGATTTCTGTATAGTAAATTTAAATTACTCTGTTGTCAACTTTTAGTTTTTCCGTCGTTTGAGATTATATGTAAAATCCTATTTTATTTATCCATTCCTGTTGATGCAGATCCAAAAAAGAGACTGAAATTAGATGTTGCAGCCAAGCATCCATGGGTGGTTCGTGAACGTGGCCCTGTTCCGCAATCATCATGTCGATGCAAAACAAATAACTTACAAAAGGACAACAGATCTTCTCAAGCAAAAAATGACTGAATTGCTTTGTGTAGTAAATATCTCTTCATCCAAAATATGGAAATCTGCTGAGCACCATTGAGCTGTTGCATGCCAAGTACTTAACCCTATATTAACAAGAAATGGTTAATCCCCACTTTTTGTGACTGTTTGGATGTGCCCAAATCTGTTTTATCTATATGTTTATGACATGTTACTTTGTAAAATTTCTCCTTTATCTTGTATTTTGTATTTCTTGACTCTTTAATCTATAGTGCAATCCAACAAATTTCTTGGTTGGAAGGTGTATGGTAGGGAAACATTTGGTCTTGTATGGATGTATTTATAATCTTGAATGGAAGTATTGGTGCAATTTTGAATACATTGACTAATATCTTTAGAATTTTAAGTATATTGACATTGTATTTTCTTACATAGTTTTGTTGCCCTTAAAGTTTTGCACTGCATGACACCCCATGGATATGGCTATGGCAATGTGCATGCAAATGAAGTGCCAGCGCGTAGTGGTTTTACACGCGCTTAATCATTTTTGACTACATTCTTAGAATTTCCTTTGCAGCAGAGAAGCAGCAATATCTGTTTTAGAAGAGCTTCAACAGATTAAAGCTGATAACATCTTGATCTAAGGTAATTTTTACCGGGCTCATATTCCCTCTTAAACATGCTCATATTTCTACTAGGCTTGACATGTTCTAAAGAGCTTCAACAGATTAAAACTGATAACATCATGATCTGAGGTAATCTTTACAATGTTCATATTCCCTCTTAAACATGCTCCTATTTCAACTAGACTTGACATGTTGGCACATGCACATGTTTGCAACCTCCTTTTATTAGAACAATAAATTTCTGTACACATAGTTTGTTGTCATAGAGATTTTTGTTCAATGCTTCAGCTATATAGTATAGCTAAGCCTACCATAAAAAAATTACTATCATACTTATTAAACAATTTACTTGTCGAGTAACTTTTTTTTTTGATAGCATGTAATGATTTTATATTTGAAAGTTTGGTCTTAAATGAAATGAAAACTATGATCCATTAAATTAAATATATTTTTACTAATTATGCTCTGTTTTTGGTCAATAGATTTTTCTTTTGACATATGTTATTTTGTCACCAAGGGAAGATTCAGAAAATCAACACAATCATATTTTTTGCTGCTATAGTCTTTGCTATGTTTATTTTTTTAACACTGCATTATCGGCCACTTTAACCAAAGTAGATATGGTAGGTGGAACGTGAACTGATTTTCTCAATTAGTTTTTGTAACCATTCCACACTTGGTAACTAATATTATTGCAGAAGGTAAATAAATAATTGCAGAAAAGAAACTAAGCTTCATACACACATGCATACATATGTACGTACGTATATGCTGGAAGCTTCAGTTAAATGGGAACTGTTACTGCAAGATTATATACAAAGGGAAGCACAATATTTTTATCCTTGTTTGATTTGTGTTTCAGGTTTTAGTACTGAATTTTCGCTGTAAAAGGCATGTACAAATACTGTCGATGGGTGATTATGTGGTGGATTCAAGACTGCAAGGACAGAGTTTCACAGGTACTGTTTTCTTTATTTTGTAAAGTTTTCCGGTGCAGATTACTCCATGAATAATAGTGTACTCCCTCCGGTTCATAATATAAGTCGTTTTAGAGATTTGCACGGGAATTAAGAAAAAATTCAAATGCATCTTTTTGGTGGGTTAACTCCTTTTTTCATGCAAAATTAAGTTACTTTCTTTATTTTCAAGTACAAAAAAATGGTTGTTGGGATTTCCTAAGGAGCCGCCGTCTACTCACATGAGTCAATTGAAGTACTTCATGACAAGTCAATAAAGTAGGTACAATTTATTATGAGTGAAAACGTCTTATATTTTAAAAAAACAAAAACTTCACAAAACGACTTATATTATGAACCGAATGGAGTATTTTTCTGGCAGTTACTATACTTAGCCTTTTGTTTGTATTGTACGCTAACTGCTATAGCGTTTTGACATTCAACCTTAATACCATATGTTGACGTCTAAAGTTGGTCACTAGTGACAGTCAACCCCCAATCGTGTGAAGAGCACACGAATAATGATTTTTGAAATACAAAAAAGTAAAGAAAACAGGGAACACGCAAGGCTTTTTATAGTGATTCAGCAAAGTTGGTGTCTACGTCCACTTTATATATATTGATCTTTTCTTTTTGATTACAAGTACAATGCACTTTCTATTTTAAGGAAGAAGAAGAAGTATTCTACCTTTAACTTAGCCGTGGAGAAGCTTTGAATTAGAAGGAATGGTTCAGCCGAAAGTTGAAACAGCCGGAAAAAAGAAGTCTCCTTTCCATTTTAAGCATGGGTGTATTTATAGGTGAAGAAGTGGGCTGAGCAGACCGCCACGTGGCTTTCCTGTTTTTCGAAGCTTGGACACACGGAGCTCGATCAGTGGAAGTAGTTGCGGCGATGAGACCCGGTCCTTTGTTCATTAATAGTATCCTCGGAAATAGTGGCTTACGTGGCCATCGCGGTAAGGTGTATCAAAAGTAGAGTTTTGTCCGGAGATGGTTGACCGCCTTTATTGCCTTGAGAGTCGGTTCGAGCATCGAACGTCTCAACTGGATATTTCTTGATGAATTCGAGATATTCGGTCGATCCGGTTTTAGAGGAAGCGACTAACTCGGTCGGTTGAGAGGAGCGATTCTTTCGGGTTCGATAAGTCGTTGCTTGAAGGAGACCAATTCGGGCCAACCCAATTTCGGGTTGTCTTAGAAGAAACTGGCTCGGGCCGGATCTTGCTTGGGCGTTGCTGGAGTGTGAGTTGCTCAAACTGGTCGATTGGCCGATTTCGGGGGACGAAATTCGAAGTCTTGGGCTTCGATCTGGTCTTTGATATTTTTTTACCAAAAAATTGGTTAACACTTTGCCCCTCAGAATGCATCTTTCTTGGTAAAGAAGGTGTGTTCTGATCCTTGCATCGAAGTCCAATATGTGAGTAGAGATGGTTGCGCCGAAACATATTAAGGCCAGAAATCCGGCGGTCCCGGTGGTTGTATTAAGATCAGAAAACCGACGATCGAAGTATATCGTATTAAGGCCAGGAAACCGACAAACATCGAGGATCGTATTAAGGTCGAGAAAGCAATCGTCGATCCTAGCTATGAGATCCAGTACCTGCAAAGATTGTATGAGCCATTCATAGTTATGAAAGCCGCGGCGCGCGCCATGGCGCACGGCGCGGCGAGGCGCGGCGTTTGCGCCATTTTTGTTTATGACGCAGCGCATATGAAAAGGCGCACCAAATGACGCAAATGGCGCACGGCGCAAAATGGCGCACGGCGCAAAATGGCGCGCCTTTTCTTTATTTTATGGTTTTTTGTTTTTTTTCGCATTTCAAACTGCTATAACTAGTACTACAAATACTCTTACCATCACTACAACCACCATCACAACTACTATTACTATTATTATCATAATGATATGAAATATGAAAAAATTTGTTAATATCTTTTTTTTAGTTATATGAAAACATAATTACATCATCATTATTTCCTATACGATTATCATCAGCGAGTTAATAACCTTACAATTATGTAATTGGCTGATCTTAGCATGCCGATATTTGGAACTGACATATGTTTTGTTATCCAACTTGGTTTAGATTCCTTTTAATATTGTCAGAAGTATATATAATGTATAAAAGATCATAAAATATTGTCTAGCATTGATGCAAAAGCAAATGAATGAAACTCTGAAGCCGTGAACGATATATCAAGAGAAGCCATTTTGGAGGAAGAAAAAATATTCTCATAAGATAAGCATTCAAGCAGCTCTGAAACATACCCTTGGATTTTATTTTATTTGCATATACGTAAATATGTCAAATGTATTTGTACGATTTGTCTGTAACATAAAAATATTTCATGATTTGGTATTTGTTAAATACAATCGAGCATTAAAAAGAATGTATGATATTCGTGACACTGTTGATCCAGTATCTTTGAACGATATTGATAATTGTAATTAACGGTTAACTGAATATATGGCCGATATTGAAGATGAGCTTGTGTTCGACGATGAGGATGACCTGACTTGATGTGGTGCTGCTAGAGCAGCAAGAGTGGAGAGATTCAGTTTTTTAGCTCATCTTTAATGTGTATTATTATTTTTGATTTGAAAAGTATTGTGCTTGAAATTGTATGTTTTACGTTTTTTTTTTGTAAAATACTTAAAAAAAAATTGGTGCGTATATTTTAGCAAAAAATAGATTTTTTTTAATCTTTTGTTAAAACATTAATTGTATTAAAAAAATAAACATGCGCAGTAAATTAAAAAGGCGCACGTCATTTGCCGCGCCGTGCGCCAAGGCTCCAGGGAGGGTTTGCGCCTTTTTGCGCCGTGCGCCTTTTTGCGCCGTGCGCCATTAATAACATTGGAGCCATTCTTGATCTAGAGAAGGCTTTTTTAGTCTCATCTGGGCGAGTATTGATCATACTCGACTTGAAGATAAGGGCGAGCAGTAGTTACACTTGGCTTAGAGGGATGACGAGTATTGACCATACTCGGCTTACTGAGGTGACGAGTATTGACCATACTCGGCTTACTGAGGTGGCGAGTATTACCCATACTCGGCTTATGGAGGTGGCGAGTATTAGCCATATTTGGCTTATGGAGGTGGCGAATATTATCCATACTCGGCTTATGGCAAGTGTTAATCATGCTCGACTTGCATAGGGTTATTTTAAAAATCTTATAAGGGGCGAGTATAGTCCATGCTCAGCTTGGAGAGATCTGACCGTACTCGGCTCAAGGAGTAGGTCTCAGAGATGGTGGCAGGCTTTCGCACTGACCATATTCATGGAACAAGCGTTAGTAGTGCTCGGCTTAAATCATTCAAACATAATCCATGTTTGCAAAAGAAAGCTCATAGTTGCTAAAGAACTATTACAGGAAAATGAAAGTAAATCCTAAGAGGAGTAAATCCTAAGAGGACAACTAGTGATTCCAGAGCATGCCTAGGAGCTAAATCCTAACCCCGTACATGCGTACGTCAAAGTGTCCATTTTATTGAAAGAAACAGGAATACATCGAGAAAAAAAATCTAAACTTTAATTAATGATGATGCCCCGAGTGCTTGTCTCAGTTCCGTTTCTAGGAGTTCGAGGACCGGCTTGAGGAGCTTGGGCTGAAGATTGTGGCGGCATGGCCTGTGGGTTCTTTTTGACATACTATGGACGCTCCCCTCGCCTGATCCTATCCTCGATTAGATCGCGTAAATGTCTGCATTCATTGGTGCTGTGGCCAACGATGTTATGAAACATGCAGTGCTTTCCTGAATCGAGTTTTTTCTGGGTCGGCTCTCTTCGAGGAGGTCTTGGGAAAGACAGGGACCCTCGTACTTCAAGGAAGAATTGAGCTCGGTATACTGATTGTACTTATCCTCCTTTCGAGGTTGTACGTTGCGTTCATTTTTCTCTGGGGTTTTTCCTCTTCCTTTATCTGGCCATTGGTGTGGGATGGACCTTGTTTGGTGGCTAGGACCTCGAGGCTCTTAATTTCAATGCTGACGTTTTCTTGTCGGAGGAATCGTTCGGTCTCTGCATAGAAATCTTCTATGTCTTTGGGAGGATTTTTGGTCAAAGAGATTGAGAATTCTGATCAGTTTCGAACACTTGCAATGGCGGCCATAAGTACCATCGATGGCTCGGGTCGATTGACGGATGCTATGACCGCGTTGAATCTTTCGAGGAAGAGCCGAAGTGTTTCTTCCGGGCGTTGCTTGATGGACGTCAAGAACATGACACTCTTCGGTTGGGAAATATGAACTCTGAACTTCTCGATGAAGCGGGTGACCAACGTATTCTAGCTGATGATCGACTCAGTCGTTAGCTGTCGAAACCACATGCCAGCTATATCTGCAAGGAAGAGTGGAAAACACTTGGCTATAACATTGGTCGATGCGCCGAGCACTTCCATAAGTCGCATGTACCGCATGAGATGGATGGTCGGGTCTGTCCAACCGTTGTATGGTTCGATAGCTGGAAACTTGAAGTCCGGAGGATTGCGGGAGTTCCTGATTTCCCTAGTGAAGGGGCTACGATGGATGTTACCTATATCTTGCTGAGAAGAATTGCCCCGGGTGAAATGTTAGACGATGCTTGCAAGCTGGCTTCCATCTCAGAGGAGTTGCTACCATGAATCCAGCTCTGCATTCGGGAGAGTTACAACAATGGGGTCTAACAAAAGCATGCTCGGAAGGGTGGCCGCTGGTTGGGGCCGTCCTCCGAGAGTTGAGTGAAGGTGAGGGCGAGGGTTCATCGCAGTCGTTGGTTCTGGGCAGACTGGCCCCTCTTAAACCTGATGAAGATTGGACCGAGCCGTACCCATGACTGAAGGTTCGGGCTGATCCAGCATAGCATGTGATGTTCGAGGCTCTTCGATGCCTCCGTCCGAATTGATGTTAGAAGGGTCTACAGTAGCGTTATCATCCGTCAATCTGGGAACTGATATGGTAGGGTGGTCTCCTTGGTTCGAAGGGAAGGCTCCACCAGCTCTTCGTTGAAGGAAAGGCGGCGTAAGGCGAGTCTGCGGTAAGATACTAGGTTGTAATGGGGAATAACGTTGATTCTGACTGACCCAGTGGTTGCTCGATTGGTCCGGGGGGCCGAGCTATCCCCAAGAGTGGAGGCAAGGTGGTCTGGCGACCTTGATCTTGATCGCGGGCCTCCTGTGAATCTGCAGCTGCGGCTGCGCTGGTCGATGGAAGCGATACTCTTTGGCTATGATTGGTCAAGTGGTGGAGCCGAGTCAGGAGGAAGCAAATGTGTGATCTGATCAGTGGCCTGATTTTGTGTGGACCGGAGATCAGTTATTGCCCCAATCCCGTTCGGTGGAGGAATTGATGTTGAAGTGTTTAATCCCATCTCCACTCGACCGAGAAGGTGATCCATCAACTGTTGTTGTCGTTCGAGGAGTTTACCCTGAGATGTCATATGGCTTCTGAATTCGGCCATAAGCTTATCCATGTCATCCCGGGTGAGATATCGGGACATGTCTTCATGAGAGGAAGCTTCGTGATTTGCATCTGCAACATTTGTCTCAGCTGCATCGGCATTCGCGGGACGGGAAGACGTTGCATCTTTCTTCCGCTTGTTCGCCATAGTTCGGAATTAGCAGAAGGTCGAACGGTATGTCAGTGCGTGCCCCCCTTCCTGGCACGCAAAAGTGTTGACGTCAAAAGTTGGTCACTAGTGACAGTCAACCCCCAATCGTGTGGAGAGCACACGAATAATGATTTTTAAAATGCATGAAAGTAAAGAAAACAGGGAAACACGCAAGATTTTTTATAGTGGTTCGGCAAAGATGGTGCCTACGTCCACTTTATATATATTGATCTTTTCTTTTTGATTACAAGTACAATGCACTTTTTCTTTTGAGGAAGAAGAAGTATTCTACTTTTAACTTAGCCGTGGAGAAGCTTTGAATTAGAAGGAATGGTTCAGCCGAAAGTTGAAACAGCCGAAAAAAAGAAGTCTCCTTTCCATTTTAAGCATGGGTGTATTTATAGGTAAAGAAGTAGGCTGAGCAGGCCGCCACGTGGCTTTCCTTTTTTCGGAGCTTGGACACGCAGAGCTCGATCAGTGAAAGTAGTTGCGGCGGTGGGATCCGGTCCTTTGCTCATTAATAGTATCCTCGGAAACAGTGGCTTACGTGACCATCGTGGTGAGATGTATCAAAAGTAGAGCTTTGTCCGGAGGTGATTGACCGCTTTTATTGCCTTGAGAGTCGGTCCGAGTATCGAATGTCTCAGCTGGATATTTCTTGATGAATCCGAGATATTCGGTCGATTCGATTTTATAGGAAGTGGCTAACTCGGTCGGTTGAGAGGAGCGATTCTTTCGGGTTCGATAAGTCGTTGCTTGAAGGAGACCAATTCGGGCCAACCCAATTTCGGGCTGTCTTTGAAGAAAACTGGGTTGGGCCGGACCTTGCTTGGGCTTTGCTGAAGTGTGAGTTGCTCGAACTGATCGATTGGCCGATGCTGGGAGATGAAATTCGAAGTATTGAGCTTCGATCTGGTCTTTGATAGCTTTTTTGTCAATAAGTTGGTCTACACCATATATGTTAGAGTGTAAAATAGTTTTACTAACATTTTCTTCTGGAAAATTGTTGTTTTGAATTTGAGGCGCTGCAGAAGTTATTTGTAGACTTTAGGCTAAAAATTGTAAATGCAAATTTTACTTGGTGTAATACTCAGGTACCATCATAATTTTAATCCTTCCGAATAATTAGCAAGTGTAACAGGTTTGCACAAGCTAAAATTTGTATTAATGGTTTAGCTATGTAGATGTGATTCGATTGACTTGTTACAACTTACAAGTAATAATAAGTTATTACAAACTACCTCACAAGCTCAGTTCATGTATGTCAAACAAATGCTTGGTCTAAATTTATTAATATACAATATATTAAGACTGTATTAAACAATACAAATTCATTAGAACAGGCATTCAATCAAATTATCTAATTAACAATGTGTTAAAGGTGAAGAATTTAAAGAGAATAAATACTGAAGAAGTCAGATGTCTGGAAGCTATAACATGGAGAAGTAATGTAATGTCAGCTGCCTCCCCTTTAAATATTTCAGTGTTCTCACCTTACTCATGAATGTAAAAAAGACAGGTAAATAACTCATGAAATTAATACACTCAACAACCTTGTGGATTACAATCAATACAAATATCCAATGTTCAATAATAAAATAGGAAATTGAATCTGCACTACATATTAATTATAATACTTATGCATACTAAAATGTCGTCATGGTAAAATAAAACATAATTTTGTTCCTATGATATTTCATAATTAAGCATCTTTACCCGAAACCTTAATATTTCCTAAAGGAGACAGCCCACTTTGGCTTTCGTCAAACACCCAACCGAATTTTTCCATAAAAGGATTTACCAGTGTTTGTGGTGGATAGTCCTTAATGCAATCTTTCCATGCACATGCATCACCATCCAAATCGTTCATTGCTACCCAAAGACAACTATTGCATTTGAAGCCTCCACCAACGCTTATCATCATCACTTTTGTGCCTTTTTTAAACCTCTTTTTAGCTTCCATGTAACCAAGAACATACCAAACACTACTACCCGATGTGTTTCCATATCGATGCAATGCCATCCTTGATGGTTCAAGGTCAGTCTCTCCTAACCCTAGTCCTTTCCCTACACCATCTATAACTGCTGTGCCCCCCGTGTGCACACAGAAACAATCCACGCCTGTTTTAAGATCAGGCACCACAATTTTACGTATTCCTACTTTCTTGTCCTTGTTAGCTCTTAGGAGAGAGATAGTCAAGCTAATCAAATAAAATATAACGTAATGTGCAATTTCCTTATAAGGAAGTACTTTTGGAGCAAAAACACTTATATTGTCGAATAGAGCTTGAGCTGCTGCTTTGGGCAAGTCCTTGCTTAGCTCCATGCCACCACGCCCAACTTCGTCTTCAGTATGAACGGCAGCATTGTGGGCTAGGTCGCTTTTACCATGATGTGTTCTGACTAGATGCCTGAGTACGAATTTGGCTTTGTGTTTCAAATTCGGATTATTGGTTAGTAAAATTGAGCAGCCACCTGAACGAAACAAGCAGTTTCCAAGCATCATTGACCTT
>JASFAX010000687.1:52500-57565 GCA_030737875.1 Allium sativum
AAATTGAAGGCGTGGAATATATTTCGCTAAAGAGAAACTTGCTAAAGATAGAATTTCCATTTGATTGACAAACGTAGTTAGTAAACGATTTCTACAAAGGAAATAATTTGTGAGCATAAGGGTATATTTTTTTAAAGCTGGCAAAAATGTGGAAGTGTGTTTTTATATAAAAATATAAAATGTCGTGTAAATTAAAGTATTAAGTGATTCATTTGTGATTTTTATTGATCTTTGCTTGGGTGGATATTTTTTTTTCTTAAACCAAGTAAACATTTGGGCTAAAACCCATTACATCCGGGTATAAACCTAAAACCCATCAAACATAAAATAGAAGCATAACTAGGGTTCGTCGCTTTTAACTCAAATTATCTAGAGTCTTCTTCGATTGAGAAAACTTAAAAATGGGGGAAATAGATTCAACTTTCCAGTCAAGTAAGTTCGATCTTTTCTAATTTATTTACCACTGGCTTCTCCTCTTTCCCAATAAAATAAGCAGTCATTGAACTTGCTTCGCATGGTTTTTGTAGAATCTTTGGTAAAAATAATAGATTTAGAGATATTATGCCCTAGATCTACTCATCTTTGAGCGACTGAGTAGGAATAATAAGCAATACTCCTAGATCTATCAATATTTGTTGGTAACTTCATAGATCTAGCGAGATCAATATCTGTGGCTTCAGATCTGTTGGAATTTGAAGGACTGCGAATGTGAAACCCGTTATTAGGAAAACCAAAGCAAAGCTGAATCTTCACCACAACTTTGAGTTGATGTTCTATTTTAAAAAATTGTTATAGGTTAATCTATTGTCAGGTTGATTGGATTTAGCTTGCAAGACATAATTCTCAATGTGCTTGCTACCAGCTTCTTTTTTCCACTATTCAGATAAGTATTTGAGCTAGGTATGGTTACTACCCCTTTTTCTATTTCTACAAAATATTTTGACTATCTGAATATGTCATTATCCATTTCTATGTTAGCTTTGGTTTTGTTACGAATTTTACTGTTTCTTTCCATGTGTGGTATACTACTATAGTTAGCAGTACATGAGCCATTTCTTTCTTGAGTGGTTTGCTTTTGAATTTTCCTTTGATGTAAAGGGTGATTTGCTTTAACTCCATACAATCTTTGTTATTGATATCCAGAATATTTTGAATGATGTTCCATATGCAATAAGAATAACAACATTAGAAAAATAATTGATCGGTAGTTTTTGACTCTAATTGACGTAATATATTACATCGGAAAAAGGAGTCGGCTTCTTCTTCATGGCGACTGGATAATATCTTTGCATTTTCTTTTTCTCTCTCTCTTGCGATCCTTCTCCTCATCAACCCTTCTCCACTTTTAAAACTCCCTCGCCTTCATTTTTTTCTTCGATTTATCATTCCCTATATCTAGCTTTCGTTTTTGTGGTAGTTTTCGGCTCCTTTCCCTAACCTTAGCCCATCCGACTCGTACGTTTTTTTCCCTTTTGCTTTTCGCTTTGACTTTCATCTTGTCAGATTTGCTTGTGTATTCTTTCTCCTCTTCTTCCCAACACGCGGTGGGCCTCAAGTTGGCAGTTGCCTCTCTTTGTCACTCTTTTAAGCCCTTTCCCCACCTGCTGCGCTGTCCGCTTTACTACTAGACTCTTGTTTGCCTTAAGTTCACCGAAAGGCAGACTGTTTTGTTGTGGATCGCTGTTGCGATGTGCTGTTAAGTTTCTAGATTTACTAGTTTCTGGTGGTAGCGGTTTATTAGTCTGGTTGTGGCTTTAATTGTTGTGCTTGGAACTGGTTGTTGCATTTTGCTTGGCGTGTCTCGACTTGTTTTGGAGACTGTTGTTGGAGTGGAGTTCTCTTGGCATTATATCCTTATCCTGGAGTGGTAGCAGTTGTGTGCTTTTGGTCGGGTGTGCTATTGTTTTTTTGGATTAGGGAAGGTTCTTTTTGGATGTGATACCAGCGTGTATGTAACTATGCTGTCTGCAGCTTGTGAGTTTCTTGGGTGAGTCTTCTATAGGGTTGCCAAACTGGTGTTGGCAGCTGAAGGGTTTCTTTGGTCTTCTTCTGTTGTTGGAGTGGCTTGTGACTACGTTGGCAGCTGTAGGGTGAATGTGCTTTGGTGATTGCAGTTACTTCAGTGTAAAGATATTTGTGATGTTCTTGTTACTGTGGCGGCTTGCAAGTGAGTCTTTGTTTTCGTGACTGTCATACATCCAGTGTTGGGTGAGTTATTGTGATATTATGACTGTCTAGCAGTTTGTGTATGTGATTTGGGTTCTGGTGTGTAGCGTTGTTTGTGTTAACACTAGGTTAGCGTGTTGTGAGATTGCCTCAGCAACTTGTGATGTAAGAGTCCTTTTATTGCTTTCTAGCTAGATTCTCACCATGCGTGGTGATTTATTATCTAAGGCTAGGAACATGTATATAGCAGATAGGTGGTCCGCGTATTTCCTGTACTATTTTGTACTCATTATCTGTTGTAATGTAAAAAGTGTTATGAATCACTTTAAAAACCGGTGGCCTTGCCAAGAAAAAGACATAATGGATTGCTCGAGAATCCCTATTCACCTATCTTTTGTAAGAAACCTTTATTTATTGAAAATATGCCCAAACTGCCATTGTAGGGCTATTAACCCTATTCCATATGTAATCAAACCATTCTGTTATAGGATATTTATTTCTAACAAATTCCCAAGCAAGTTAAAGAGAAGTTGCCTCTTTTCTCTACGATCCACATTCAATAATCTGCATTAGCATCAATACTAATTGGAATTTTACTAATATTATTTATATGTAGATTATTAACTAGATGAATATGTTGTTGACGTTAATTATCTTTGATTATCATAGATAACGTAGCATCATGATTTCCAAAAATAACCAAGTGATTCCATCCTATTCTAGTTATAAAAGATTTATGTTAAAACCAAGGATCTAAACAAAATCCGGTTTCTTTACCATCTTTAAATATTCTTTCAATCATAAGTTTGCCTTGTTCTAAAACTTTAAGGGTGACAAAATAATGTAATAAAGATTAGTATTAACGGTCATTAAGGCGGTGTTATTTCAACAATTGCGACTGGATGACTCCTCCCCTCTCCCCTCTTCTTTCTTTCTTTCACCTTACTGTTGATTCCTTCATCCTTCTTTCGTGCTTCTTCAATCGATTCACCCCCACTTCTCAGCATCACCTTTTCCTTTATTTTATCCAGCTTTTACCGTTTCGTGGGATTAACGCTTCCTTCACCATTTCATAGATTTAGTTGCTCTTCACCTCCACTTCTCTGATCCGTTCTCTCAAATTTCAGCCATCGTGCTTTTAAGTTTATACCCTAGCCTTACTTACTCTCACTTTCTCGCTACTCCTTGTTGTTCTTCCTCTTTTTTTACTCGTGACACTTCTTTGCCCTGACCACCTCCTATACGTGACTTGGCTTCTTTGTTCCATTTTGGTTTTCTCAATCTTCCTAGATCTATGTCCCCTCAGAAAGGCAGGCCTTTTAGGCTGTGGATTGATTTTCAATGTGCTGATTGTGGATATGTTTTTGGTTAAGATTTCTGAGGCTACAATATGTTTACATTGGGCTTTTGTTGGTCTCTTGGTTAGTCTTGTTCGTGTTGGGGTATTGGTAGCTTGTTGGGCGATTCGATTTGGGCTTAGTTTGTGTACTTGATAGTTCTTGTTTGTGCTGATTCGTAGTTATGTATGTAAGAGGGCAACTTCTATTTTGCATTTTTTAATGTCTGAATCTGTGTTTTTTGGTTGGGATTTGTGAGATGTTGGAGTGTTGTGTCAAGTTGTTCCACTTTCACCATTGTTCAGCGATATTGGTGAAGGTATGCTTTCGTTTTTGCTGGATGTTATGTGGGTGGTCTTTGCTTTTGCCTCCATCTTATCCTTTTATATTGGTAATTTTGTGCTTGTTCATGAGATAGCCTTAGCTATTGTTTTTCTTGCGATCTAAGTGTTATCTGGTGATGCTGCGTTCATGGTTTCATCACCGAGTTTATGTCAGTGCTTTGAGTTATGTATGTGGATCCTTGCTATGGAAACAATCTGTTAGGTCGTAAGCTTTGATGTCGTGTAATACTTTTCTGCTATCATGCTCCTTCTCTTCGCTACAGTGTAATGTTGGTTGGTCAGGTTTTTTAGGAGTGTTCAGTTTCAAGTCAAATCCTTGCTACAATTGGGATGGAGCAGCTTCTGTTGTCTGCAACCCTTGTCAAGTCTTGAACTCAATGGAACCCTATTCACTATTTGGTACTGTAATGACCCGCATTTTCTGCGATATATAATTAATTTATTTAATTATATAATTGGTGATTTAGAGAAGTTAATGATCATTTAATTAAATAATATTGAATATTTAATAAATAATTATAATATAATAATATATTATAATGTCGAAATAGTTGGAAATAGTGAAATTCACAATATCGTGTGAATTGAATAGCATACGAGATTTGGTGGAGTTTCAATTCGAAATATAATAACGATTATATTGAATCGACGACAGTTGAACGTATAGTTTATAATATATTTATAAACGAGCTTGAAATGGCGCTGCAGTTCGTTATTTGGCGATACGAACTTCAACTGAATATATAGGATTCGTTTTAAGCCGGAATTCTATGAAACAAGAAACGTGTGGAGCTGGTGGGGTATATCTTTCTAGTGGAAGAGAAAAATCGAGATTTCGTCGTGTAGATTTTGATGTATGTCCAAATCAATTTTCAGAAAAGTCGCTGTAGAGTTCCTTTATAATTTGCGACGCTTTATATACGTTATAAATGGATTTTCAGTATAAACTGAATATCGAGATAATCTGAAATCTGAAATATCAAGCTGTAAATTCTGATATGATATTCTGAAGCTGTATGATATCATATGTGAAGATATGCGATAATATTAAATTATTAATATTTAAATTTATTTAAATATATTTATATATTTAAATAGGCTATTCAGAGCGTTAAAAATAGCCACTTTTGCAAACGAAGTCGGAATTCGACGAAACCAGTTTTGTTGGATCCGCAATATCAAATAGTTGTTAGATTTCCAGTTTCGTGATTTTTAGAG
>JASFAX010006781.1:0-29920 GCA_030737875.1 Allium sativum
ATTCAACACTACATATTTGGTGTCTTTCAATTTGTGTTCAATTTTGTGTCTAATAGCATATATATATATATGTGTGTGTGTGTGTATATATATATATGTGTGTGTGTGTGTGTGTTTGTGTGTGTATGTATATCTGTGCATGTGTGTGCATGCATATGCGTGTGTGTGATGCATTTTGTATCTGAATAACGGTCTAGAAAGAGGGATTAATCATTGGACCTAAATTTGTATCCAAATTATTTAAACTGGATCTATAAACCTGTACAAACTCCACTTTACAGATCATGCAAGATATATATCATGTTATAGTTCAAATATAACTAGTATTCCCTCACGCATTTGTTCTACAGTCATACTCTACCATGGCAATAGTGTACTGTGGAAACAATATTTCTAGCCCTTCTAGGGCGACAGTAAGTGCCAAAATTACACAATCCAATAACAATTTACCATATCCTCTATTTATAATCAGGGTCAGCCCTAGGATAAGGATAACAATGGACTACAACAAAAAAGTAGAATTGAGACAAAATTTTGGGACCTAAAACAAATTTGTCTTTAAACAAGGTCCAACTTGAGACAAAATATGCATGTCTCTACCAGTTCAAAAGAGACAGATTCGTTGTCTTTAGCGGGTCTTAATCAAGTAAAGCAACCAACTAACTTTTTCAAATCCTCTTTGTCCCTTTCTCCATGTTGTTGTTCAGTTATTCCTGCTCACCATGCGCTATTCCCAATGCAGTTCCCCCCTAAATCAGATGAAACCCTAATTAGTTCTCTTATCATCAAACAGAAATAAAAGGGGTGATGTACGCTTTAGACGACCAAGATATACAAGAGGAATTTCATTCGAATCTTCAACCTATAAGAATATTGTTATATAGTTCAATTGTTTTGCACTGGTTACTTCGATTTAACTACAAGTGCTGGGAATTTTTATTGATGATCAATACATGTTTATTAACCAGTTCTAAATTTGTTAGGTTGATAATTATTTAATTTTGGGTCGGTTTGATCTTCCCAATAATCGGCGTAAGTAAAATATTCATGGAATTAGGGTTTTCCTTTCTTCAATAGCAAGCACTTTTGTGATGTTCTAATTTCTAATTTGTTTCTCCTGCTTTATCCACGAATGTAACTTGTCTGCAAGTAGTAAGGATACCGACAATTCTTCGATCATGTGTAGTTTAGGCTAATCCAGTTTGGTATTTTGCCATAACACTCTTTCCAATCATTTACAACTTCGAGCCTTTGAGTATATTTTATTTCTACTGCTACATAATGGATTTGTTATGGGTAATGGATGGCATGCCTTGTGGTTGTGGAGATAAGTTATAATTACTTCCTTTCAGCTACTATTTTAATATTCACAATCATACTTGCGATACTTCTTCTGCAAATCCGATGCCAGAACCGTGTGGGGATAACAGTCTCATAAAAGCATATTTTTTTATTTCAGGGAACATACTTGAGAAAGAAAGTGGAGTTAAATGAGGAACCAACGGAATGGAATCCACAACTTTGGATAGAGGCTTCCGGAGGACAAACAAGAGGCTGAGTATATGTAACACCCCATAATTGTAAAGGACATTATTAACAATAAACTAAAGGATACTTAATTAAATATCAGGAATTAAGTAAAAAAGACCATACCATTGCGTTTGTCTCGGAATTCTGCTTAAGATACACTCCGAGTTTGCGTAAAATGGAGATCGTATGAGGAAGAAATGAAGCTTAGAAATTTGTATACATATAAGAGACTTCTATGTATAAATAATTCAAAGAAGAAATTCAAATCAGTTCGAAAAAGTAAGCGGGAAAAGTTGGCGAGATCCGAATTGGGATAGGGCGACCCATGCCTGGGTTGGGTGACCCATCCCCGATCTGGCATGATACATTTTTCTGAATCTGGACGAAATTGTTAACTGGGTTCGTTGTAGATAGCCTATATAGAGGACAACATTTCTATTGTTTTTCTACACCTAAAACAATGGAGACAATGAGATGCTGCCTCCGCGTAGATTGAATCAGACTATCTTCTTCAACACCAGCCTATACATGTACAAGAATCTCTTCTGCAACATCAGCATATTATTCTCTGTTCTTTAGATCCAATCTTTGTGAGTTCATGTTACTTTTAGATATAACAATTTAATAGTAACCATGACATGTTTATAAATCTGGATCTGAACTTATGCCTGTTAAGGATCTGATTCATACCCAACCAGTTTTGCTATTACATGTATTCTCCTGTACACTTGATCTGTTGTTTAGTTCTTATATGCCTATTTCTGATTTGCCTATTTCTGTTATTATATGCCTATTTCTGTTATGATATGCCTATTTTGTTATTATGCCTATTTCTGTTCTTCTCTCTCCCTCATTTCCTTTTTATTTTATAGCATAGGCTACCTTCGAGCCTAGGCTAATATCGCTGAAATATGCATACGAACCGAATTGGAAATGATAATTTGGGGGCATATCCTATACTATGAATCATGACTGGGATTTAGGGGCATAACCTATACTGTGGAATATGACTATAAAGTTAGGGGGTTATGTTATACTGTGAATCATGACTGGAATTTGGGGGAATATAAATCTGTAGGCTTAATTTAAAGATTAAGCAGAACATGTTGATGAAACTGTAAGAAACCCGTGAAACCTGTTAAGGTTAAGTAAACCTGTTTAATCTATTGGGGTTAAGAAAACCTGTTTAATCTGTTGGGGTTATGTAAACCCGTTTAATATGTTGGGGTTAAATAAATCTGTTAACCTGTGAAACTTAACATGTTAATCTGTGGGGCTTAGGCGAACCTGTTAATTTGTAGGCTTAACCTGTTAAAAATCCTAGTTAATTGGGGGGACACAAGTTTTGGGGTTTGACTTGTGTCATCTGTTGTGGGGGACCCATATCAGTCAGTAACCCATTCTGGTATTAAACGGGGACCTTGCACTAGGTAGGGGTCAGGGCACGCATATTGAACTGGTTATAAGAGGTTCATCTGAAAGGGGGTGTATACAGGCGCGTTCCAATGGAGTCATGTGCATGAATGAGTCTGGTCTTTAGTGAGAAAATAAGCTGTTGTAGCACCAGTAAATGGGTCTGTGTCCTTCTATAGTTGACACTTTAGGAAGTAATACACCCTACTATGGAACCGACACAATGTATTTACAAATTCGGGTGTCGATCGCTTGGGGGTAGTAATTACGGTACATCTAGTCCTGTCTGTTTCTGTTGAGGTACTTGTTATTTCCGTATGGGGTAACACTCGTTATTTCTGTTGAGGTGCCTGTTATTTCTGCTTGGGTAAAACCCGTTACTAGAGTACAACCAGAACTATCATTCTGTTTCTGTTGGGATCATTCAGTTTCTGTTAAAGTAATTAGGGGACACCTAATTCTGTCATAATCTGATATAATAGTATTAGTGCAAAGAAAGTAACTGAGAAGCATAGTTCACCCTGTTTATTCTGCTTATTCCATTTACTCTATTCATACCTATTATTTGATACTGTTATCTCTCATCTAGTTTATATGCCTATCATGATGCTTTTACTTCTTTATATGCTAAAAGTCACCTGACTCGCCAGACTTTATGTCTGACCCGTTTTGTTTCCTTTTCTCTCTCTTCCATTCCCCCCAGGTTCTCAGGGTAGGAACGCTCAGGCTTGATTAGGATTCTCTCTTCTATTTCTGCTTGGATTTGGATCTTCTTTGATGAATCTCTTTGACTACTTGTCTACTTTATTATAGCTATTATTAGGGATTATGATTTTATATTTATGTACTCTGGTGGCTTTTAGTGCAAGACAAATGTTTTTGTTTCATGTACTTGGTTTCAGTATTTAAGCCCGATGTTGTAGCCGGTTTTGATACTACGATGTTTTTCTGTTATATAATGAAGTTTTAAATTTCGGATGGTATTTTATATTTGTCTTGTGATATTCTGTTTCTTTTTACCTATAACGCTTCACGAAACTTAATGCATTCTGCTAAATAATGACATTAACGGATGTGGGGTGTCACATTTGGTATCAGAGCTGAAGGTTACAAGATCAGATAAAAGGTTTTGAAAATTGTTTTCAAAAGGTTTCAAAAAGAAAGTATTTTCAAAAGAAAAGTCTGTTTTTGAAAAACATATTCCCCAAAGCCATATAAAATACCTTTTGATTCTCTGTTTGAATCATGTTTTCCATTTCTTTTCAGCATATCTGGGGAACCGAATCTTCTCGATGGCGTTCAGATACCGGCATGGTTCCGTAGATATTTTGAGGCTACGACGCTTGCCGGAGGCCAAGGAGACGCCCCTCTCCCAGCTGCAGCTACTGTTCCTGCTCCTCCTCCGCGAGCGGATAATTTCTCCAAGATATGCAAGGATTTTTGTGCTATGGGAGGAAAGCCATTCCGTGGAACTGAGAATTTTGTGGAAGCACAAAATTTGCTAAAAGAGACAGAGAATTTGTTTGGGCTTTTTGAGGTTGATGACCGCAGGAAGATATAGTTGGTTGCATGGCAGCTTAAGGATGAGGCTTCGTTATGGTGGGAAGTGATGCAAGCAAGGCGTCCAGTTGATACTTGGGATGATTTGCGATAGAGATTCGAGACGTATGTTTCTTTCTCAGGCAGAAGAGAGTATGCAGATGGGAAGATTTCTGGCACTTATGCAAGGAAGCATGTCTGTGAGTATATCAATAAGTTCAATCAGTTGGAAATGTTTGGTCTAGAGCTGGTGAATACCCCACATAAGAAAGCTTTAAGGTTTGCAAGAGGATTGAATCAACCTCTTCAAGCATTGGCATTATCTCACATTCCGATGGGGGCTACTTTTGAGAGACTGGTAGATATGGCATTGATGCATGAAGATGGAAAGGATGAGAAAAAGGAGGCTAAAACTGATGAGACGCAAAACAAGAAATTGTGGCCCAAGAAAGAACCACAAAAGAAGGATGGAAAGAAAGACAAAGCTCAAGGTAAGAAGAAGTGTCATGGTTGTGGGAGCTTGGGTCATTTGGTCAAAGATTGTAGAAAAAGTAAGAATGCTTGCTTCAACCATGGTGAGGTCGGACACTATACTAGGGAGTGCCCAAAGAAGCAAGGACAAGGACAAAGGGCATGACCTTTTGGAGGACAGGTGCATGTTCTCAAGGCCAATGTACCGTATAAAGGTAGGAAAGTTTCTGTTTAAGGTTTGATTTCTCTTTCCGATCATCCAGTTAGGACTCTTTTTTATTTTGGCGCTTTTCACTCTTTTATATCTGATTATATGGTTGAGTCTCTTCACCTTAGTACTAGTTTTTTTTTCTGATCTCATTATTATCTCAAACCCCATTGGGGGCATGTCTCATCTGTCTATGATATGTCGGGGTTTGTATCTGTATTGGGCGTCGAGTTTGAGTGTGACGCGTATGTGCTTGGTTTTATGGGCTATGGTCTGATTCTAGGGATGGATTGGCTAGCCATGTATGGTGCCATTCTAGGCTATGAAAGGAGGGTCGTTAGACTTTTGACTTGCTAAGGAAGGACTCTTGAGATTTCCTATGACCCAAAGGGGTCCTTCATGCTTAGTTTCCTAGAATCACTTGATGCTTCTATCAATGATTTGCGATCTGTGCTTGTAGTTTTTGAGTATCTGGATGTTTTTGATGAGGATAGGGGCTTATCTCCGAGATGCAAGATTTATTTTTAGATATACTTAGTGGATAATGCGAAGCTAGTCGCATTGTCTGTGCGCCACATGGCTCCTAGGGAAAGGAGCGAGCTTAGCAAACAAGTAGGGGAGCTACTTGAGAAGGGGTTTATTAGGGAAAGTATATCAGAATGGGGTGCTCCAATCGTCTTTTCTACCAAGGCTGACAATTCACTTTGTCTATGTGTAGATTACAGGGAGTTGAATAAGCTCATCGAGAAATATAGGCGCCCACTTTCGAGGATTGACGATCTGTTTGACCAGCTTGTTGACGCATCTATTTTCTCTCAGTTAGACTTGGCCACGGGGTTTCATCAGTTGAGGGTGGCAGACGATAGTATAGACAAGACCATTTTCAGAACTCCAAATGGTTTTTTTGAGTGGCTAGTCATGCCTTTTTGGTTGACGAATGCACCCGCATATTTTGTGGATCAGATGAGTAGGGTGTTCAGGGAGTTTACAAATAAGTTCGTTGTGCTCTTTGTGGACGACATTCTGATCTTCTCGAAGAGCGAGGAAGAGCATAACCTACATTTAGGGGAGGTTTTGAGGACTCTCCGAGCGCACCAGCCTAAGGCGAAATTCTTTAAATGTCATTTTTGGAGAGAGGAAGTAAGATTTCTAGGGCATGTGGTCTCCAAGGATGGGATAGCAGTAGATCCCGTGTAAGTAGTTGCAGTTCAAGATTGGAAGGTTCCAAAGAATGCAACAGAGGTGAGGAGTTTTCTTGGTTTAGCGAGCTATTATAGGAAGTTTATCAAGGACTTCGCAAAGATATCAGCCCCACTCACCAGACCGACGAAGAAGAATCTGACCTTCTCTTGGAGCATTAACTGTGAGGATGCTTTTCAGCTGTTGAAGAGGGCTCTAGCAACAGCCCCAGTCTTGACTTTGCCTGACGGGAACAAAGTGTTCACAGTATACACTGATGCATGTGGTACAAGGTTTGGTGTCGTCTTAATGCAAGAGGGATGGGTAGTATGCTACGGTGGTAGACAGTTGAGAGATCATGAGATAAACTACCCTACCCATGATTTAGAGTTGGCTGCTATTGTATTCGCGCTTAAGGCTTGGCGGCATTATCTGCTTGGAGAGAGGTTCGAGTTATACACGGACCATAAGTCGCTCAAGTATCTGTTCTCACAGAGGGATCTCAACTTGAGACAGCAGAGATGGATGGAGTTCCTTGCGTCCTATGATTTTGAGATTGCTTATACCCTTGGAAGGGTAATGTGGCAGCGAACACGTTGAGTAGATAGAAGATGACTTTGAGTCCTCTATTCGTAGATAGGCGAAGTTTGGAGTACATATCGATCTTCAATATTAGGCCATCTACGGATCTTACACCTAGTTTGTTGGGATCCTTAGAGGTGCGACATACTCTTATGGATCAGATAGGATCTCCGCAGTGAGAGGACCCACAGATAACAGACGTCTTGGTTAGGGTCGGTAGACGGGAGACTTCTGGTCACCTTAGTAGATATTCCACGGATGATAGAGGGTGGTTACGACAGGATGGGAGGCTTTGTGTTCCCTGAGTTGGAAATATGTTGAAGACAGTCCTTGAGGAAGCCCATCATTCTAGGATGACTATCCATCAGGGCGGTGATAAGATGTATAGATGTATGAAAAGGGTTTTCTTTTGGGCTGGAATAAAGAAAGATGTAGCGGAGTTTGTCTCTCGATGTTTAGTTTGCCAGCAAGTTAAAGTTGAACAGAAGAAGCCAGGCGATTTGCTTCATCCTTTGGAGGTCCCACAGTGGAAGTGGGAGAGCATCTCTATGGATTTCATTGATGGTTTGCCTAGATCGAGGAAAGGCAACATCGGTATCTGGGTTATAGTAGGCAGGCTTACTAAGAGCGCTCATTTCATTCCTGTAAAGAGTAAGAGAACGACATCATGGTTGGCATCAGTTTATCTTCGTAAGATAGTCCGTCTACGTGGATTTCCTTCTATCATAGTGAGTGATTGTGACCCCATCTTCACAAGTGAGTTCTGGAAGAGCCTGCAAGAGTCATTAGGTACACAGTTATGTTTGAGCACCGCATATCACCCTCAGACCGATGGGCAGACTGAGAGGGTGAATAGAGTTCTTGAGGATCTTTTGAGGCTGTGTATCCTACACTTCGGAGGGACTTGGGAGGAGCATCTTCCATTGGTTGAGTTCACCTACAACAACAATTTTCAGGCTAGTATATATATGGCACCCTTCGCGGCATTGTACAGACGACCTTGCAGATCACCGACTTGTTGGTGGGAGTCTACAGATAGGCTTCTACTTGGACCTGAGATGATTAGAGAAACTTCAAAAAATATTTATCATATCCACAAAAGCATGAGGGCAACTCAGGGCAGGCAAATGTCCTACGCAGATAAAAGAAGGACTGATATTGAGTTTAAGGTGGGAGACACGATTTTCATTAAAGTATCACCTCTGAGGAATGTGGTTCGCTTTGGATCTATAGGGAAATTGGCGCCAAGGTTTGTAGGGCCATTTCCCATAGTGGAAAGGATAGGTCAAATGGCCTACAGGGTGAGACTACCAGAGAGATTGGCATGTGTTCATGATGTTTTCCACATTTCTCATTTGCGTAAATGTCTGCACGATACAAAAGAGGTATTTGAGCTGAGCATGCTTGAGGAAGTAGAGGTAGAAAGGGAGGTGATGGTTAGACGAGGTCCGACCCGTGTTCTTGGGTCAGAGGTTAAGAAGCTACGCAACAGAGAGGTTAAGTTGATGAAAGTGCAATGGGGAGAAGACAACGAGGATGCGGCTTGGGAGACTGAAGACAAGATCCATGCTTCGTACCCTTTTCTTTTCAAGGGTATGTCCTTAACTTCTTTTTCCAAGCTTTTTATTCGTACTTGCTTCTATCATTTGAGTATATCCTATCAATCGAACCTTCAACCTTTAGGTAACCAATGGACGTAAACATGTGTTTGAGACATGTTTTGTTTGATGGATTTAAGTAGATGCAAGTGTTGGCTAGTGGTTGCTCGTGGATGCATATACACACACTAGGCACTAGAACGGCTCAAAGCACTCTCATACTGTATATGGATGTATGTGCATTTTAAATTCTTATGGATAAAATGGATGTATAACCATATATATTTTACATTTAGACGAATGATTGTGCACACGTATAGAGTTTACATGATATACTAGGATTATTGGCATACATGTTGGATTCATGGCACTAACATACATTGCATTAAGGAGGTCGACTAAATCAGTAGACCGCCTTATTTTCGCATTAGCATAGGGACACATACACGCACATTTGCATATGTTCATACAAGCATTAGAAATCTCTTAAAGACAATGGATGCCTGTGATTAATGGACGAGTGGATGGTTGATGGATGTTAGGATAAACGTTCTTCTTAACCTAGAGATTTCGGGGACAAAATCCTTTAAGTAGAAGAGAATGTAACACCGGTAATTGTAAAGGACATTATTAACAATAAACTAAAGGATATTTAATTAAATATTGGGAATTAAGCAAAACGGGTCGTATCATTTCATTCATCTGGAAACTCTAGTTAAGATAGACTCTGAGTTTGCGTAAAACAGACATCATATGAGGAAGATATGAAGCTTAGAAGTTTGTATACATATAAGAGACTTATATGTATATAATTCAAAGCAGAAATTCAAATCAGTTCGAAAAAGTAAGTGGGAAAAGTAGGTGAGATCCGAACCGAGATGGGGCGACCCATGCCTGGGTTGGGTCGACCTATGGGTCGACCCATGGCCAAGTGGGTCGACCCATGGGTCGACCCATGGGTCGACCCAGGTGGGGTTTGGTCGACCCATCCTCGATCCGACACGATACATTTTTCTGAATCTGGACGAAATTGTTAACTAGGTTCGTTGGAGATAGCCATATAAATGACAACATTTCTATTGTTTTTCTACACATAAAACAATGGAGACAATGAGATGCTGCCTCTTCTTGGATTGAATCAGACTATCTTCTTCAACACCGACCTATACATATACAAGAATCTCTTCTGCAACATCAACATATTATTCTCTGTTCTTTAGATCCAATCTTTATGATTTCATGTTAATTTTAGATATAAAAAATTATCAGTAACCCTCACATGTTTATAAATCTAGATCTGAACTTATGCCTATTAAGAATCTGATTCATACCTAAACAGTTCTGCTATTACATGTATCCTTCTGTACACCTTATCTACTATTCAGTTCTTATATGCTTATTTCTGATATGCCTATTTCTGTTATTATATGCCTATTTCTGTTATCATATGCCTATTCTGTTATTATGCCTATTTCTGTTCTTCTTTCTCCCTCATTCCCTTTTTATTTTACAGCCTAGGCCAATATCGCTGAAATACACGTACGAATGAAATTATGAATGAGAATTTGGGGGCATATCCTGTACTATGAATCATGACTGGGACTTGGGGACATAACGCATACTATGGAATATGACTAAAAATTTGGGGGCATATGTTATACTGTGAATCATGACTGGAATTTGGGGGCATATAAATCTATAGGCTTAATTTAAAGACTAAGCTGAACATGTTAATGAAACTGTAAGAAACTTGTGGAAAACCTATTTAATCAGTTGGGGTTAAGTAAACCTGTTTAATCTGTTGGGGTTAAGAAAACCTGTTTAATCTGTTAGGGTTATGTAAACCTGTTTAATATGTTGGGGTACAATAAACTTGTTAACCTGTGAAACTTAACCTGTTAATCTGTGGGGGTTAGGCGAACCTGTTAATCTGTAGGCTTAACCTGTTAAAAATCCTAGTTAATTGGGGGGACAGAAATTTAGGGGTTTGACTTGTGTCATCTGTTGTGTGGGACCCATATCAGTCAGTAACCCATTCTGGTATTAAACGGGGACCCCACACTAGGTAGGGTTCAGGGCACGCACACTAAACTGAATCTAAGAGGTTCATCTAAGAGGGGGTGTATACGGGCGCATTGCAACGGAGCCATGTGCGTGCATAAGTCCAGTCTATAGGGGAAATTAGCCGTTGTAGCTCCTGTAAATAGGTCTCTGTCCTTCTATAGGTTGCCACTTTAGGAAGTAATTCACCCAATTGTGGGACTGACATAAGGTATTTACAAATTAGGGAGCCGATCGCTTGGGGGTAGTAGTCCCGTCTGTTTCTGTTGAGGTACCTGTTATTTCTGTTTGGGGGTAACACTCGTTATTTCTGTTGAGGTGCCTATTATTTCTGCTTAGGTAAAACCCGTTACTAGAGTACACCCAGAACTACCATTATGTTTCTGTTGGGATCATTCAGTTTCTGTTAAAGTAATTAGGGGACACCTAATCCTGTCATAATCCGATATATTAGTATTGGTGCAAAGAAAGTAACTGAGAAGCATAGTTCACCCTGTTTATTCTGCTTATTCCAGTTAGTCTGTTTGTACCTGTTATATGATATTGTTATCTCTCATCCAGTTTATAAGCCTGTCATGATGCTTTTACTTCTTTATATGCTAAAAGCCACTGGACTCGCCAGATTTATGTTTAACTCATTTTGTTTCCTTTTCTCTCTCTTCCTTTTCCCCCCAGGTTCTCAGGGTGGGAACGCTTAGGCTTGATTAGGATTCTCTCTTCTATTTCTGCTTGGATTTGGATCTGCTTTGATGTATCGGTTTGACTACTTGTCTACTTTATTATGCTTATTATTGGGGATTATGATTTTATATTTCTGTACTCTGATGGATTTTAGCGCAAGACAGATGTTTTGGTTTCAGTATTTTAGCCTGATGTTGTAACCAGTTTTGAGATTACGATGTTTTTCTGTTAAATAATGAAGTTTTAAATTTCGGATGCTACTTTATATCTATCTTGTGATATTCTATTTTTGTTTAACTATAACGCTTCACGAAACTTGATGCACTCTGCTAAAGAGCGACATTAACGGACGTGGGTGTCATAGTTTACGGAGCACCATACATTAATACAAGCAGTCTGGTAAATAAAAGATCCCAGTCTTCTATTTTAGCGGGTAGTATCACTTGCCAAGTAAATTCGACACTATCCAATTCATCTACAAGCATCATGTTGACATCGGAGATTATAAAATTGATCGAAAAGGAAGTCGAATTGGCAATCGCTAACAAATATAGTTCTGTTGCATCACCACAGCCACAACAACCACAAGAAACATTCCCACAATTTTTGTTTTTTCAAATTGCTAATCAAACTCCTCAGCAACTTGGACAATTTACGTAGTCTTTGTTTCAGTTTGCAGAACCATCAGTTCCATATTGCCAAACACCTGTAAGCTTCCAGTCTATTACTGTGTCTTTCCAATAATCTCTTGGAAACTTTTCACAGTAGCCTGGACCATTTACGCTACTTGGACCTATTACAAATGAGTATAACACGCAACCTGGACAATATCGAGCAACACCCCCATGGTACATTTCAGCAATCTTTTAATGAAAACATAGAATGAAACTTTTTTTCCTCCTACCACATGTTCAATGTTTTGTTTTTGTTTTGGTTTTGATGTGGATACTAATACATTATTGTATGTATTTCAGTTTGTGAATTATGATGTACTTTGTGTGTCTGTAACGGGGATTTTTATATTGTACTAGCCACTATGACATCTTTGTTTCAGTTGTTTATGCTTGTAAATTTCATCTTTTGAAAAAACAAGCTGTTTATTAATTTCAGTCATACATCTTTGAATATCATACAGTTGTTTTCTAATTTTTGTCACATTCTACTATTGTACATTTATGATAAGGGTTTGCATGTAATTTTATATGAAAATATATTGCTGTACAGCATGTGATTAGAATATAGGATATGTGTTGTACATTGTAAGGATTTGCATGCTGTTAGAATATTGGGGTGTATGTTGTACATTATAATATTTGGATGTGTGTCACGGGATGTTTTTTTTATTGCGCATTCATTTATGATAAGGATATGCAATGCTATTTTATGTTAAAAGTGTATTGTTGTATAGCATGTAATTAGAATATTAGCATGTGTGTTGCTTAACTCTGTTGTACAACACATTATTGAAGTTCTCTGTACGTTTTTCTGAGAGCATTCGCCGCTGGAAGTTAAGTTGTATTGTGCACGTATTGTTGATGCTTGATGAAATAGATTTATTTACGAATTGGGATGCATTTATATGTGCTGAAAAGGTTGCTATTAATATGACGATTTGTGACATATTTATCAGCATATTCATGGTCTTTACTACATGCATTTGAGATAATATTAATGTCTCTAGAGAGTGTTAAACGTAGTAACAGAGTTAAGACAAATAGGCTGGTCTTAAGTTCTATTGAGACAAATATTTGTTGTCTTTATAAAATTTGGGGCTTGATTTTAGATACCACAATATTTGTATTTATTTTGTCTCAAGGAGAAATTAAAGAATTAATCATTTAAATTAATACCAATATACAAAGTATCAAACGTGCCTAATTTTCGTAGTGATGTTAATATCTTAGGCGTTGATTTTGATGACAACAACCATATAGACATTACTATTAACCTATCTTTGAGTTGAGCAATTACATCAGATATATTATGCAAACATTTATAGAGATAAACAAAAGTACAAAATAAGAATTATAAAAAATGTTAATCAGAGCAATTGAAGACCAAAACCTATTAGAGAAGAATGCTGAATGACGGAGGTGTTTGAAGTGATGAGGAGTTGGTTGAACCTTAGAATATCTTGTTAAAGATCTCATGGCAATTATACTTGAAAGCTCAACAACCATTGACTCAATCAAATCACCACAATCCACAAATAAATAAAAATTTGAATAGCTGAAAATTTGCAATGCTTATTAGTGTTTTTGTTCATTTTTCAACACTACCATGTCGACATACTAGCCCTTTTTCGGAATTTAAATTTTAAATAAAGAGACATTTCCCTCCATCGCTTCACCAAAAAATGCGTCTCTTCATCCACTATATAAAGGCCTCTGAAAATAAATTTTGATATCAACAATTCTCTTTCTCCTAGTCCTTTTTCTTCAAATATTTGCAATGGAAATCCATTGAATAATTTCCAATTATCTTTGCAAATTCACTCTCTTTCACTTCAGTTCTCCAAATAATTACAAACCACACAATATCATATTTGAATTCACATCATTCCCTCTTTGATTTCATCCTATTCGCCAAATAATCAAAAATATATTGTCATTTCAGGTCTATACGATCATTATACCGAATCTGCAAGAATCTGTATTGCAAATTTGGAGATACGACAATTTTCCATAGTTGTTGTTTATGATAAGGAGAAGGTGTTCTTGTAGCCTGTAAAATCAAGAAGGTGTATCTTGTGGCCCATGGAACCAAGATTGTAAAGGTATTCTTTCCACCCATGGAAAGCAAGCAATTATAATGAGATTCTGCACGGTGGTGTGCAGGACTGGATGTAGAATTGGTTAATCTGAACCAGTATAAAAATCCTAGTGTTATTTGCTTATTTCATTTCATTATTTCTTTCTTTCTATTTGCAATTTGAATAATATAGTGTTAAATTCATAGGTAAGTAGTTAGTACATATTTTGCCACTTCCAATGTCTGAATAGCCTTAAGATCTAACACTGTGTTGTAGACATCCAGTTTTCGACAATTGTTACCAGAGTATAGCTTGGTTTTTGAAAAGTATAAATGGCTAATGACACTAGTAAAACATATTTTTAGCACTTTTATAGATGGGCATTCTACCACTAGACCCTCTGTAATGACCCGAGTTTTCGACTCTCGAAAATCAACACTAATACATCCTCTGTATTCATGTTTCTCAAATCAAGTGCCAAAAAGTCTGATAGTTAGGGAAAAAAGAAAGCAGATAGAAGAAAGAAGAAAGAAGAAAGAAGAGACATAACAGAATCTCACAACGGAACGAACAATCTATAATATAACAATCCTCTTTTACAAAAATCAAAAACTTTAAAATATACATACATCAATCAGAGTACACAATCCTTGGAATAATGGCCCTTCTGCCAGTAGTTGTATCAAATCACTTCGCCTTTCTATCTCTTTTGTTCATTCTTCCCTTTCTGTTGTTGTTTCTTTCTCTTCTTGTTGTTATTACCACCCTGTTGTGGTTTTGGAACTTCCTTAGATGTGACAACAACAACTTCCTCTTTTGTAAACAAGCTTTCGTGTCTCACAGCTTTTTCCACAAGCTTCTCATAGGAATCATCAAGATGTTCAACTAATAGTCTTCCTATGTAGGTATCTAGTCCAATAACAAACTTCTCATTATTCTGGTAAGGTGTGCCAATGTGTGAACGAGCATATCTGGACAAGGCCTCGAAATCTAAAGCATAATCAAGCACAGGATGATCATTCTGCTTCAACTCCACAAATTTCTTGAATAGGGAAAACTTCTGAGCGGTGGAGATAAACTTTGTCTCGAACTTGACTTGGAATTGTTCCCAAGTTATTTCATCTTCCGGAGTCTCAAGCGTAACCGAATTCCACCACTCCATGGCCTTGCCCTGTAGCTGCCTTGATGCAAGCTTTCTCTTAGTTGCATCATCAATTCCCAAATCTCCAAAAAATACAATGTAACAACCCGCCATTTTGACCGCCCCAAGTCGATGATTAACCCAATTTGAAACGTTCAAAATGACGAATTGTTATTGCCTTATAGGGTTTAAAATGGAATTTAACACAGAATCGCAGTGTTCAACAATAGTAGTAAAATAATTTTTTATTCAAATATCAGAGTTTCCAATATTTTATACAACGGATAAATTTACACATGAGTTCTTTTAATAAATTACAGCTTTTGTCCAGCTTTGTACGCCCATTCATCTTCTCGTGCCTATCCTCTTCAAGAGTTAAACCTTTGTTTATTGCTTTATCAACATATGAAAAATAATCGTGGTTTTGACAGTGCCATCCCCTGGAGCAATTAATACTACAACATGAAGAATATAATACTGCTTAAATGACATAAATAAAGAAAAAAAACCAAAGTACATGGTTACATAATTAATTGATGAAATAAACATTTGTTACAATATTCACAATCTTTACTATACATTGCATGTGTACGTAGCACGGGTAATTCACTAGTTATAATTATAATAGACTTATCTATTTTGTTTCCTTTAGGAGAAACATATCACAAAAATTGAGTTTTTAGTATAGATGTATGGATAACATAGATGTTTTACCCATTTCGCTCACTTGCATTAAATCTCTCATACTTTAAAATGATAATTCGAGTGTAGTATGTTTTCAAGGCAGTCGCAGAGATTTAATTTCCTTATAAAATATTAAACCTCTGACTTTAATCATTGTATTTTTTTGTGTGTGAAAATTCGATTAAAGACATTGGCTGGCAATTATCAACCGGAATGAATCAACTTAAAATTTCATGTTTAAATACTGTAAGTGATGACTGACTAGTCATAAATTATCTCTTATTATGTATATATGGTTATCTTTATTTCCGTCCATTAATTAAATTTTAATTGATCAATAACACTTTAAGTGCACAATTAACTTCCACGTAATTGAAGTATGGCAACACGGTTCGCTGGGACTTGAACTCAAGTTCCCCACAAACAAAGGATTACAACCACTACCGCTCAACCATAAATGGAGATTTCCAACAACATAAAGACCATAAAATAAAAGTGCAGGGCATGCATGCATGTTATTGTGCAAACATGGCTATGGGACAGAGCAGGTAAAGGCATGAAGACAAAATTTACACAATTTCACTTATGACAGTGAGTACAACAAAGTTGCAATGCAACATTAAGACTTAAATGCACAACACCACCTACGTGTACACTTACATGTGCAGCAACAAAAATAAGACAAACAGTAAGTGCAGGAAGAAAGAATACAAGCGAGATGCCAAAATTTTAAGTAAAATACAAGCAAGAAAATATTGATGGGAAAAGTTATGAAATATACATTGGGTTTTATTAACCAAAATCGATACACATCTCACATCGGCACCCCTAGAAATCACACGGTTTCTTTGGAACATACCCCTTGAAATATTTGTTTGTTTTTATAGGAAATCAACCCACTGATCAACTTTAAACAAATGAAAACCACACATGATATTTATTGCATAACCTTAAGTCATTTTTTTCTTGCTAACATCTGTACTCTTTTGTTATACTATACTGTAAAAGTTATCTTCATTGCATCCAATGTATGTTTCGAGTCAAATGTATCCTTTTGACATATCTCTCATATCATAATATTAACCAAAATACAACCAATGTATTATAATTAATAAAGATAAAATTGGTGTAAACTTCAATAGCATAAGATTTGAACACGCTTACACTAAAATGATAATGAAATTTGATTTCAGCCAAATATTAGGACCATTTCCTACTACATGAAAAACTTTGAACGCTAAATATAGAGTAATACTTATCCTGCAAATAAGTTCACAAGCCAAAACCTTTCTTATACAGGAAAACATACCCAAACACTATAATATATCTTCATCAATTATAACAAAGAAAGCAACTCAAAACAAAATTACGTGAAAGATATAAAGCACAAATATATCAGGATAAAAATTGTAAATATGGTACCGGAGGCAGAAGAATAACAATATGGTACCTCCTGCTTATAAACAGATGAAGTTGTAGATCCGTAATTCTTCTGAGAAGGTGTAGTATCACCAGCTTTTGCTTTGAAAGTGGGTTCACCTGCGCGAGGTACTAGAGGAAACAACCACCAGCTTGGGCAGATTCTCAAAGCAAGAGGGTTCGGATCGGAGGCCAATGTGATGACTTCGTGTGGTGGTGACAACAAGTTGAGGGGATGTAAGCATTAGCTTAGGTGATCGGTGGTTGCGCGCGACTGCTTCTTCGGCGACGGATGAAGGAACACGATGGAGCCATTACGGTGAAGTTTTTTTTATTTTGGGAAAAGTGGAGCGATTTGGGAATTTAATTTTCCCTTGAACCCCAGAAGAGGTGGTACACCTGCTTTATAAAACAACGAAAGAAGACCAGCGACAGACCGAAACAAACAAGTGTCAAATTATTCAGCTGGATATTGACAGGTGTTAAAATTCACATAAGGGTGGAAACAAGTGACAAAATATGTTCAGCACCTAAATCTTGTATCATTATTTTCAGATATTGGCTGAACAAAGAAATTGGTTTGAACGAAGTATTAGGCAATAGCACGGACTGACAAACAAAGACACGTCGTAAATTCAACAACTATTAAAAAAAATAAAATTAACAAGAATGCGATAATACACTTTTTTTCTTCTGCATTTCTTTCTTTCTTTTCATCAACCATATTTCAATTATTTCCATTTTGAATTAAATTTACACTTATTGTTTTATTCGAAACAACCAATTAACCGTAAAAATTCAAAATTTACACGAAGCCAATTTTTAAAATAAATTTGATTTCAAGGCCTCAAATTAGAATGGGTTATATTTTCACATATTCAAAGAAATTAAATTAATTAATAACGGTAATAACACTTGTTGTTCATATTTCAAACGACTCAAAATTAGTTAACAATGCTTGTTTTAACAAACGTTCGTATTGAAATTAAGTTTACGAAAGCATTACTGCTCAAAAGTATATTCAACTAGGTTTATAATGGATGAAATTCCAAATTCTTTGCCAGAATTAAATATAAATATTTATCTTAACATTAAATCTTAATACCATTTATATTTTTAACATCAAAATATCTTATTCGTTACTTTCACCCTCAAAAATCCGGGTTGTAACATACAAATACAAGAATCTATCTACCTCTGAACTTCTTCAGTCGGCTCCGTTCCTTTGAATGGTTTTTCCCCTAGAGATGTGTAATCCTTGCAAAGCTTCGCGAAATCCACAACCCTATGCAGCTGCACCCCTACATCTACCGTAGCTGCCACTGGAGCGGGTACCCTTCTCATGAATGCTTTAATCATGGCCTTAAACATGGCTGGGTAATCTGGTGTACCGCCATTTCCCCCTCCAAGCGCAGTCCCCTCCCTATCAGTATGTCTTGAAGTATGTCGACTCATTCTAAATCTGCAAATTAGAATGATTAGCCACTTACAAGAAAAAGCTTCTAATGGAGTTAAAACGCTACTATGCTATATACACTACTATATAGTATACATCCAACAGAAATCTACAAATATGTCTCTCATACGTAATTACGTCTTCGAACTTTGGTTAAAATCGTTAAACAGAGCTCTGATATGAAATGAGACGACCACCCATAACTCCTGCACTTAACAAAGGAAATAATGCGCTGAAAGACATGTTAGGCAGCTATGGACGATCATCAAGGTATGTAACTCAAGCGGAACCTGCCGTATAACTCACAACGCAAGGATAAAATATTATAGAACATATACAACAAGCAATATTAGTGAAGCATATTTGAGCAGAAAACACCCAACTTTCATAACAACTAGAATCCAAACACCAAGATTACAACATATATGTCTTTACAAATTATCCTCACTACAGCACTCAAAGTACAACAAACAGAGGAAATACAGATACTATATAGTAGAAAAGGCAATACGCCAGCCTCCTTCTCGCCACCGCACTGCAACATCGTCCTCACCAAGATATCACCTATCACCTGCTACCTAGTCTGCTCATCCAAAAATCGGATGAACAACCCAAGGTAATAAGAGGAAAACATAAAACCTTGAGTCAGACAACAGGCTTAGTGGGTGATAAAATAGATAACTAACATCATCAATAAAGTGTATGAGAATAGAGAGATTAACAACCCAATCTACCCTAAACACCATAGAAGAACTCAACTCCCATCTTCCCCACATCGGATAGTGATAGCCTTTACAACTAGCATTTCAACCATACATCCATGGCAACTCGAGCAACCATTCATTCATAGCAATCAGAAGCAATCCATCAATAACATTCATAGCAACCAGATTATATATCTTACGTAAACAATCCTAATCGAACTCAACGTTCCTCAAGCATAAGCCCCAAAGGCCTAAACCAATATTAGAAAAGCACCCAAGAAATATCTCCTTTAACGTTGGACAGTCTACGTGAGATGGTACAAACAAAGCAACCAATCATTCATGACTGACTCTGGCTATCACCGCCAATCCTGCTTCGAAACCATCGTTAATCGTATGACTGGCAACGACATGCCATCAACTGTCAAGGGCTAATGGAAAACCCCAGTTCTAGCTAAAACCCCATACGCCATACAATAAAACGTATCTAGGCCCACTCGACCTGCCCAGGGTACTCGATCATACGACGAAATCATGTTACCCCTTCTTTGATTCCGCTAGAACCTACGACAACGATAATTCCTCGACCTTCGGTATCTCTAGTCGGCATCGATGACGACCATCTAACCATTATCAACAAACTCAAAACACCTTTGAGCTGTTATCACATTCGTTGTATTACGACGATCAACGAACACATCACTGCACTTCGACGTTCTCACTTGAATTTGCTTCGCAGTCATCACCCTTCTCGAACCAATATAACATCACATAATAGTTTACCCGAGTCAAGTCGTCAACCATAGGTCACGACCGACCTAAGATCCATGACCCGACCCACTCAGCAACCCCATCATTTCCATGATCTAACCTTTCAACGACCCATCTCTAGGTCGTTAACGACCTGAAATCATCTAACGACTTGACTTCTCATAGCACTAATCTCTGAAAGCCAACGACCTTGCCAGGTCGTCCCAACGAACTAACGACCTAACACCCATCCATCCATTCCCAATGATACATCCATGTGAACACTGTCTGAATCACGAACGACCTAAGCTTCTACAACCTTGTGCCAATAAGGCTCCAACGACCTAACACCATTCGTGTTCTTCAAGCGACGATCTGAAATCAATCCATCCAATCTCCTGTTGTCATGTCACCACCGACCTAGTTCCTACGAGTTAATCCCACGACCTGAGCTTCCTCTAGCATCACGACTTACGACTCAGCTCACTGCAACAACCTGACTTAGGTCGTTAACGACCTAAGCTTCAACCCTCACTCCAGAGGCCTGAAGTGACTCCAACGACCCGACCTTCTGTTTCACGATCTAACTTATTTCTTGTAGAAGAAGAAAAATGACCTGAGCTAAGAAAAACGACCTGAGCTAAGAAAAACGACTTAACTCCAGTTCTGACCAAAATAGCTCCAAACTTGACCAAATCTTCAACAAATGATAATATCGATGAAATCCACTCATCTAAATCATTTAAATCAATCATAAACACCTCAATAAATCAATAACAACATCAACATGATAGTTATCATCAATAATCGTAGAAAACGTTCTAAATCATGATAAATCGATAATTAAACCAAAATGATGGATCTAACTTGCATAAACATATGAAATGACATAGAAATGACTGGTTTTAAGTTGCTAGATTAGATCCTATGGTGATTCAAATGAAAATATACTTACCATGAAGTAAATCTAGTGAAAACGACTTGAATATGATGAAATTAAGATCATACAACTCATATACTTGATTGAATCTGCGTGAGAGATGCATATCACTCACCAAATCTTCAAAACAACACAAAAACACTTGGATTTAACTCCGGACAGCGAAGAATTAGCTTTAAACCCTTTGATTCGATGAAACTCTCTCTTCGATTGATGTAGATCTAGCTTCAAAAGATATAGATCTTCGACTCTCCCCCTTAGATCTAGAATTTTAATGGTGGAAAGTGTATTTGATTGAGCAAGGAGGATCAAGAGCTCAACCAAATAAGAAAATGAAGAAAGTAACCCTCTCTTCATGCCTCTAACCCCTATTTATAGCCTCCCACCATCCCACTATTGGGCCTTTCCAAATCAACACAACAATGGTCTAAAAACCTGAACAACCAACTGCGAAACACGAAAACAGCGATGCCTCACAAACTGCTGAACCAAATCTTTAATGTAACCACTATACAACACCATTTTCTTTCCAATGAGACCGACCTCAGCACCTGATTCGATCCTAGTCAAAAGTTATGCCCTGTACAGACTGATAGGAGCAAAATGGTCACAAATAAAATTGGTTAAAATTATGGACATGTCTCACATCCCCATAAACAACATACTAAAATATGATAATGATCCAACCCTCAGGGAATTAAATAAAAATATTTTGCGATCCTCCGATACGTAAAATGCGGGCTGTTACGTAAATTGCGGGCTATTACAATTTTGGAGTTATCATTCTTCCCAATCGTTACTTAGATTAAGGTGTCACGGACCCACTATATGTCCCCTGCTTTATATTTTCTTTTTCTTTTCCTAATTCTTCAATTAATCTATATGGTTCCCTCAAAATCACCATCTTCTCCATGTTTATATCTACTTCAACACTGCTCTAAATTACCCACAAAATCGCAAGCTCATAAAAACAAAATCAATCACTTTCCCGTTATTCTATATCCAAATCCCTCCTGCAAATAGCTTTATTTTATACACAACTAACTTTCTGCAGATATTGTTCGTCTATCTCTCCACGCCATAAAAAGCAATCTACTTCCACCTAAATTAGTAAAAATACTTATAACAAGAAGCATCGGTCACTTCACAATAGAATGGCAGTGCCTTTGCCTCGCTAGTAAAGTTAATCGAGAAAGTAGCGTAATTATTTAAGAAGTATGAGAAGGAGAGTATTAAGAGCTGGCTGCTGCTCTAACCAAAAATCAAATTTTAGGACATGAGCTTCAAAAAGCAAAAAAAGATGATAGTCGGGGCTTCAGACATGGTGTTTGGATCCAAAAGCTAACTAGATGTAGGAATGTTGTAGTTATAATAACTCCTAACGTGGAAGGAAAATATATAATTACTATTATAAATTACTACTTGACTTGGCTTTAATAGAGATTTATAAGTGGACCTAGAGGTGCAGCAAATATATGATTGCAGGTTTGAGCATAAAAGAAACGTGAGGGCCACATTATTTATTTAAGTTTTTGTTGCATATTTTTATGTTTTATATTTTAGCAACTGAGGTAGTTTAGGTAGAATATGAGAATAAGGAAAACTGTAATTGATCGTGTATTTGTGTTTGCTGTAATGTAATATAGTTTATATTGTTATTAATAAGTGAACTCTTCTCTATAAATAATATGTATGGGTATTTATATATAACATAATTATTTTTAAACTGAATAAATAAAGTAAAATTATTACTTTTCTAAGTTTATATAATTTTGAGACTGTATGGTAGTCTTTTAATTTCAGTATTTAACTATAACTAAGACTGAAGTTTCAGTTCCTAATATTTAAGACTGAATATAAAATCTTAAAACCTTTTTGGGACTTGAGAAATAAAGATAGAAATTTCAGTTTCAAATCTTTCTTTTGGTATGATTTTAAGACTAAATTGTTTAGCCAAAGATTGATATCTACTGTCTCTATTTCAATCTTTTTTTATAGTGCGTAAGGCTAAATTAAAGAAAAATAATATTCAAAGTACTAAGTTTGTTAAGGCAATCAAGTTCAAACCAAAACCTAGGAAATTAAAGTTAAAATCTCCAAATAGGTTCATTAATTTATTGATTCCACAAAGATTGGATATTGAAAAATAAAATTATATTGATGATTTTAATGATAAGGCTCATTCATTTAATTATTATATTTTGAAAGGGCATTCAAACTCTTCATGGGTTTTGCATCCCAAAACTTAGTTCCATGGACCACAAATAAAATGGGTACCAGTGTGCATAATTTATAAGTTTTCAGGTACCAAATAGTAGATGCTCAAAGCATATGATAACAAATCTATTGAACCTTGGATAAATATGAAAAATATTTGTTATTAGCATCAGCAAAATTGGTAGCTCTAAAACTCATCTAATTATTTAATAAAGTTTATTTCGTGTTTTGAATTTATTTGGTTTCCCCTCTCTTTTTCTATATGCATTTATCTATATATACAAACTCTAAATATTGTTTAGCAGTGAGTTAAATGACTCTTTTTTTCCTTTTTATGACAAAGAGGAAGAAATGGTATAAATATACTAGACAAAATGAGAGGGGGAGTGCATAGAGTTAGGAGTCAAACATAAAATTATTATATTTTATCTCTTAAATATTTATATGGTTGTTATCATCAGAAAGGGATATTATTAATACCCTAGGTTTTGATTTTGGTGATAACAACCATATAAACATTACTGCTAACATATCTTCGAGCTATGCAATTATATCAAATATATTATGAAGACATTTATAGAGATAAACAAGATTACAAATGAATAATTGTAGAAGAAGGTTAATCAAAGCAATGGAAGAATTATAGAGGAAGGATGATCAGAGCAATTAAAGACCAAAGCCTACTAGAGAAGATTACTGAAGGACAGGGGTATATAAAGTGATGAAAAGTTGGTGGAACCTTAGAATATCTTGTAAAAGATCTCATGACAATTATACTTGAAGCTCATCAACTATTGACCTCAACCGAATCACGAAAATTTACAAATATAAGGAAATTTGAATAACTGGGAATTTGGAACACTTATTAGTGTTGATGTTCATTTTGTAGCAGTACCATGTCGACATGGGGTATCCTATCATGTTGATAGATTATCCTTTTTTAGAATTTCAAATTTTAAATAAGGGGACATTTCCCTCCATCTCTTCACCAAAAGACATGTCTCTTCAACCACTATATAAAAACATCTAAAAATGAATTTTAATATCAAGAATTCTCATTTTCTCCTTTCTTCTTCCCCTCCAAACATTTGCAATAGAAATCCATTGAATACTTTCCATTTATCTTTGCTAATCCATTCTCTTTCACTCCATTTTTTTTCAAAAATTCGCAAACTACACAATATCATAGAGTTGTAATTGAATCCACATTATTCTCTCGTTGATTTCATCCTATTTCTCAAAGAATTCAAAAATATATTGTCATTGGAGGTCTATAGAATCATTATGCCAAATCTGCAAGAATCTATATTGAAGATACAACAACTTGTCATAGTTTGTTGTTGGTGATAAGGAGAAAGTGTTCTTATAGCCTATAAAATTAAGAAGATGTATCTTCTGGCCCGTGAAATCAAGATTGTAAAGTTGTTCTTGTCACTTGTGGAAAACAAGCAGTTATAGTGAAATTGTGCATGGTAGAGTGCAGGATTGGATGTAGGACTTGTTAATCCGAACAAGTATAAAAATCCTAGTGTCATTTATGTTAGGACTGCCTCGCATGTTGTTAAGGTAGGAATGATGGTTTGAATAAATAGTCCCACATCATGGAATAAATTAAAAGACTGGATTACAAATATGAGTTGTTAAGCATATAACATCATGGATTCCTTTTATTACAAGGATGTGTGTGCCAACTCATATGCATGTGACCTATGCAGTAGGAGAAGGAGTTTTGTTATGACTGTCATAACATAATAGTGGTATCAGAGCCAAAGGTTACGGACTGGGCCATGCAGGCAAGGTAGTGCTCTCAAAATATACTCGTAGGATGAGAGTCAAGGGGGAAACTGCTAGGATTGCCTCGCATGTTGTTAAGACATAAATGGCAGTTTGAATAAACAGTCCCACATCACGGAATAAATTGAAGGAGTGGAGTACAAATATGAGTTGGTAGGCACATAACATTAGGGATTCCTTTTGTTACAAGGATGCGTGTGCCAAGTCATATGCGTGCGCCCTATATGGAAGGAGGGCGGATTACTTCCGACCGTGGTTACATAACAGTAGTATCATGCCCGAAGGTTACAGACTGGGTCATGCAAACAAGGTAGTGCTCTCAGAAATTATTTGAAGGATGCAAGTCAAGGGGAGTTTGTTAGGATTGTCTTGCATGTTGTTAAGGAAGGAATGACGGTTTGAATATAAACTTCTACATCGTGGAATAAATTGAAGGAGTTGTGTAGAAATATGAGTTCCGACCGTCATTAAATAACAATTTACTTTTTGCATTTCGTTTTATTACTTATTTCTTTCTGTTTGCAATTTTAATAATTATAGTGCTAATTCATAAGTAAGTAGTTAGTACACATTGTTGAATTTTTGATTCAAATATTTTATAAAGAGGATGTAATCAATTAACTGATTTGATTGACTGATCAATTAATTGATTTGATTGACTGATTGATTGATGTGATTAATTGATTGATTCTATCATAAAAGGAAAGAAATGAATAATTATATTCTGGGATATTTTGAAGGAGCAATTTAAATATTTGTCTACGTCTTCTATTCTCCTATACATGCAGCCTTCTTGGTTAGACCAAAAAAATATTAAGGAACCATGTGAGTCCTAGGTTTGCTATCGTTCTTCATCTCTCTTTATATCCAACAATATTTGTAGTCATCTAGATATTCTTTCCCTTTCTCAATAAGGTTATTGATTCAATTGTATTTTGTTTTTTTTGGTATTGATCCATTGAGTGTAAACAAAATTTGTTTTTGGTGAATCGATAAAGAGGGTGGTTGGGTGGAATATTTGTGTATTACTATTATTTACGATTTATCATGTTGTTATTTTCAATCAAATTCATCTTCAAGTGATTGGGTGAAAAAGATCTTGTTTTCGGATGTTTTTCAAACTTCCGCTGCGCACAAAACCTCCAGAAGTTAGTATCGTAGCTAGATCATCGCATAGCTTGGAATGATTTTGGATTATAGATTGTAGATGTAGGAGATGATGCTGCTTTCATAGATGACTATTTTTATGGTAGATATTTGGGGATTTTGAAGGCCTATAATAGTGGATGCTTGGTCTGATTGATGGAGATGAGAAGAAACCCTCTGATATGGATGAGGAAAGATGGAAAAAGACGAAGTGGAAGGCGGGTGACGGATGAAGAACCTAGTACGCAGCAAGGTGAAGAGGTTAATATGGTCATTGCAAATTGTCCTAAGGTGGAGGAACATGGTATCGACAGGGTCTAGATTTTGATGATACTAGAGGGATCCCATAGATGAAGAGATCATGTCAAGCGGAAGACGGGTGTCGATATGGAAAAAATCCATAAATCAGAGACCTTGTGGTATTGCAAACACTTTTAGACCGTTGGTTTTTTGTGTTTGTAATTGAGGTGTGGTCGTAGTCCTTTCAGATCGACTAGGTGTGATTGGTGCCCTGAAATCAATTGAGTCCGTGTACTCCAGAAACATGTGGGGGAGGGGGGTGTCTCGTTGTCGGAAAATCGAGGTTGGTTTTAATTGAGAGTAGGTGTCGTTGAAAGAGCTAGGTTGACTTGTTTGAGGATTGTTGGAGATATGTGATATTTGAATCAAGGTGGAGTGCTGAATTTTTTATTCAAATATTTTATGAAGAGGATGTAATCAATTAATTGATTTGATTGATTGATCAATTAATTGAGTTGATTGACTGATTGATTGGTGTGATTGATTGATTGATTCTATCATAGAAGGAAAGAAATGAATGATTACATTCTGGAAATATTTTGAAGGGGCAATATGAATATTAGCCTAGGTCTTTTATTCTCCTATATATGCAGCCTTCTTGGTTAGATCAAAAAAACATCAAGGAACCATGTGAGTCATAAGTTTGTCGTCGTTCTTCATCGCTCTTCTTCTCCAACAACATTTGTAGTCATCTAGATATTTTTCTCTTTATTAATAAGGTTATTGATTCAATTGTATTTTATTTATTTCTGGTTTTGATCCATTGAGTGTAAACAAAATTTGTTTTCGGTGAATCAATAAAGAGGGTGGTTGGGTGCAATATTTGTGTATTACTAGTATTTCCGATTTATTGTGTTGTTATTTTCAATCAAATTCACCTTTAAGTGATTGAGTGGAAAAGATCCTGTTTTTCGGGTGTTTTGTCAAACTTCCGCTGCGCACAAAACCCCCCAACACACGTGTCACCACTTCTAGTGTCTGAATAGCCTTAAGACCCAACATTGTTTTGTAGACACCTCAGTTTTCAACAAACAAGGTAGCCGCTTAAGGCAACCCCCTCGACGGGGATGGAAAAAACGATGAACATCATGCACGAGTTTGTTTATAAACATAGTTTACAATATCTCATTTAAAAAGGATAGGTTAGTGGAGTGGTTTGTTGTTAAAACTGTTTTCCATGCCATTATGGTTCAATGTTGCCTTCCTTCAGTTTTCGTATATTCCCCCTATTAAAGTTTTTGAGTTGGCCTAGGGCAACCCAACAGGTAGCCCCAGGCCTTTTTATAAAACAACTGACTATCATCTGAACAAACAATAGAATTAATTTTGTGTTCACAAAGAGAATTAATTTAGTATTCACGAATCTCACTTTTTAAGTAACAATGAGAGACTGATATCTTTCGACCTAGCAATAAAGCACTTTTGATTAACTAGATCTAGCAATAGGGTACTTTTAATTGCTCTAACAAATAAGAATGGATCAAACATATTTTTATTTAACATGCGCCCGTAGATAAGTTGTTATGCTTGGCTAAGGGTGACAATTAGACCCGACTAGACGCCTAACCCAACTCGGCGGGTCTCGGTTCTAGGTCGGTCGGCTTTTGTCAGGTGTAAACCATACGTTTCAAAATTTTAGATCGAACCCAAGTCGAGATTCGAACTGGGTCGAGCCAGATCGAGCCAGATCGTTTCGGGTTCGGATGGGTAGTAACACTAAAAAGACATATATTTCAATATTTCTAGGTTTAGTCTTTCACATTAGATTGATTCGGGTCTTTAGGATACTTTTCAAATCCTAGATCCAACCTGAGACTCATTGGGTTTGGTTCAGACTCAGATCTTTTCAGGTCGGTTCGATTTGATTTTTCGGTTTGCAATTCTAATTACCAACTCTATGCTTGGCATCATTTGGATTATCACCGCTCAACTTCCGTTGGTGTTGGTGTTATATAAAAACAAGCTAAATTTTATGAAATGACACATGATTTTGTTATTGCGTTTGAAGTGGTTAAAAGTGATTTATATTTGTAAATATTTTAAGAATATGCCTCTTTGTGTTATAAGTTTCAAAAAGAGACTTTATCAATGAGAAAAAAAATCTTTTTAATGTAAACTATATAGAGGGATTACTTGTTTAATGGAGCATGTAAAATATGGCAAGCTTTTATTTTTGGCAAGCTTGTCCTTTAATAAGGTATTTTGTTAAATATTTTCATTATATAACAAAAATATGACATTAATCAAAGAGATATGGAAAGGTGAAAGTGAACTCAACAATAAATGGTTCTCATGGGTCGTGATATTCAATTGACACATACAATTTATTGATTTTAAAAGAAAACTTGTTTTTCAGTATTATTGGAGGTGGTATGCCTTTTCTCACACTATTTATTTACAATGGTTATGAAATACTTGTTTATCCTTGTAGAAATGGAAACAATCAAATGAAATATTACTCCAGTCAACAAAGTTAAGCCTACTATAACACACCTTATATATGAAAATGATACGATGTTGTTTGTTAAAGCAAACAGGTCTAACACACTTGATATTAAAAAAAATTGTTTGTTTGTTTGTTTGTTTAAGTATTCAGTTTACAGATCGATAAGCTTAAAAGTAAAACAGATTTCAGTAAGTGCTGCAAATATAAGAAGTTCGTTCTTGACATTTTGCATATAGCAAAGGGTAAATGACCAATCGAACACTTTGGACTACCTTTTTCTGTCAATCAAATCAAAGATACTGATTGTAGAGTTCAAGAAAGAATTATGGCTTGGTTAAGCAATTTATTATCTATTGTAAGAAGACTGAGCTTAATAAAAAAACATCATTTATGCTATCATTTTATATTGGTTGTAAACTTATCGTATACTCAGAACTTCAATTAATAAATTGGAAAAGAAATATGCTAATTATTTAGGGAAAGAAGTTCACATAAAATCAGTTGGGATCAAGTTTGTAGATCCAAAAAAGAGGAAGGTTTAGGAATTAAAAATTCAAAAGTCCTTAATTTTACTTTCATTTAGAACTACTTTGGAGATTTTTAAGTGAAGATCCTTTATGGGTTAGATGGATTGAAAATAAATATCTCATAAACAATAGCTATTGGAACATTATGCCAAAAAATAACCAATCTAATACTTGAAAACAAAATAAGTTATACAACAACGCAAATTAATGTTAGATTTTAAAAAAAATGGCAATGGGGCTAGATTTTGGTTTGACCATTTATTTCAAAATGGTTCTTTTGTTAAATAGGGTGGGTTGGAATAACTTGGTTTATTTTTTGACAATCAAACACTGACATGCCTATGATTTTTAAGGATAATACTTGCCAATCTCACTTGCAGCC